>NW_020873014.1:1268-19300 GCF_001901225.1 Dermatophagoides pteronyssinus
ACAAACATCATCTATAGAAATCTTTATCATCATCATCATCATCATCTTCAGCCATTTTGTGAGCTTATTCAATGGAAAAAAAACTTATTTACTTCTTACAACAACACCTACCACTAATCGATTAATTATGATGAATTCAAAACACACGAACACAGATCTATTTTTATCTACTTTTTAAATTACAAAATAGGGTTAAAATTGTTGAAAAGAATACCAAAAAAAAAAAAAAAATTATTTATTTTATTTTAACTGTCAAATACATACACCAAAAAATATATATTTTCTGGACAAAAATCAATGCTAACTAATTGGATCAATCAATCAATCAATCAAAAAACAAAGTAATGAACGACTTTTATTTTTATTGTGGAAACAGCAAAAAAATTGGTGATGAACGAAATAATCGATTGTTATTATTTCCTGAAATGATATGTTCTTTTTTTCGGTTTTGTTTTGTTTGATGTTTATTGATTGTTGAATTTTGTTTTTCTCGTTTCGTTTGTTTTTGTTTTTTTTCTATGGATATTCATTTATCAATTTTGATGATTAAATCATAATTTTTTTTCTTCTGCTTCTTCTTGCGCAAATAATAATAATATTATTCACACGACAATTAAATTTGTTCGGGTTTTATTTCGATTCTGTTATGTCATATATCGTCAATATCACTATCCATTCAAATCTTTGGCTAATTTAATTATTCCATCAAATTCCTGAGAAAAAATGAAGCGAATGCATTTTCCATTGTTATTGGTAAGCGAGGGAAAATCAAAAATCAATTCTCGAAACTAAGAAATTTGTTTCCTTTTCTAATTTGGTTAAATCAAATAAAACAATTAGACAATTTTTTTATTTGGTTGGAAATGAATATAATTGAATAAGATTTTGAGATCGAGAGAAACAAAAAAAGAAGAACCGCAACAAAATAATTGGATTTTGAATTTTTTTTTTTTTGGTGGCTGCCATCAATGATTCAAACAAATGAATTACTCTTTGTTAGATTGGCGCGCCATGTTATTTTTTTTCGTAAAGTTAAAGTCACAATGCCAAATTTGACAATGAAGCGTCAATGTTCGACTTTTACGTATCGTTCGCTAACATGTGTTGGAATGGTCATAATGAAAGCAAGTGAGGTTAAAAATTACCATTGAGACTACACGGTTAAAAGAATCGATCCTATCGTATATGAACGGTTCGTATTTGTTTGCAGAACAAATACTTTTTTGCCAATTCATTCTCTCGCTGACGTTCTGTTTATTTTTTTCTTCAAATCAATTTTTGTTTGATTTTTGAAATTAAATTTAAATTTTTAAATTTATATTTTTTCATCTTCAACATGGATTATCTTGGTAAAGATATGAGAAAAATACGCAAAGATGATAAAGAAGAAGAGAAGAAAGATATAAAAAGTAAGATAATCTTGGTGTTTGTTTTTGGTTTGATAATTAAAAAAATCTTTAATCATTTTTTGTTTATTTATCAACAACAATTAGCTTTGGATGAAGGTGATATTGCATTGTTAAAATCATATGGTGCTGGCCATTATAGTCGTGCTATCAAAAAAGTTGAAGAAGATATTCAAACAACATTGAAACGTGTAAATGAATTGACCGGTATTAAAGAATCGGATACTGGATTAGCACCACCAGCATTATGGGATTTAGCTGCCGATAAACAAACACTTCAAAATGAACAACCATTACAGGTAGCACGTTGTACAAAGATTATTAAACAGGAAAATGAAGAACCTAAATACATTATCAATGTAAAACAATTTGCTAAATTTGTCGTCGATTTGGCCGATTCGGTTGCACCTACAGATATTGAAGAAGGAATGCGTGTTGGTGTTGATCGTAATAAATATCAGATTCATGTACCATTACCACCGAAAATTGATCCAACTGTTACGATGATGCAAGTGGAAGAAAAACCCGATGTAACATATGCTGATGTTGGTGGCTGTAAAGAACAGATTGAAAAATTACGAGAAGTTGTTGAAATGCCTTTGTTACAACCGGAACGTTTTGTTAATCTTGGTATTGAACCACCAAAAGGTGTTTTGTTGTTTGGACCACCCGGTACTGGAAAAACACTTTGTGCTCGTGCTGTTGCTAATCGTACGGATGCATGTTTTATTCGTGTAATTGGATCTGAATTGGTACAAAAATATGTTGGTGAAGGTGCTCGTATGGTTCGTGAACTTTTCGAAATGGCAAGAAACAAAAAAGCTTGTCTAATATTTTTCGATGAAATCGATGCTATTGGTGGAGCTCGTTTCGATGATGGTGCCGGTGGTGATAATGAAGTACAACGAACAATGTTAGAATTGATCAATCAATTGGATGGTTTTGATCCACGTGGTAACATTAAAGTATTGATGGCTACTAATCGTCCGGATATTTTGGATCCAGCACTGATGCGTCCAGGACGATTAGATCGTAAAGTTGAATTCGGTCTTCCCGATTTGGATGGCCGTACACATATATTTAAAATTCATGCTCGTTCAATGAGTGTTGAACGTGATATTCGTTTTGAATTATTGGCACGTTTATGTCCGAATAGTACTGGTGCTGAAATACGTAGTGTTTGTACTGAAGCCGGTATGTTTGCTATTCGTGCACGTAGGAAAGTTGCAACCGAAAAAGATTTTCTCGAAGCTATTAATAAGGTTATCAAATCATATGCAAAATTCAGTTCAACACCAAGATATATGACATATAATTAATTAATTGAATGTAGCCCCCGTTTTTTTTTGTGTAAAAAAATGGACTGGATTGTGTATTTTTTTTTATAAAAAAATTATAATAATAAAATAATTATAAACAACAATTTTTTACGTTAAATTATATTTCTTTTTAATATTGGCTAATTTTTCTCTATGTCCTTTTGAACATTTATTATAAGCACTTTTCATAACATTCAATGGTCGTGGTTTTGATGATAGAAATATTTTATTCTTGTAACGTGATAATTCATTTAGTTTACGAAATTCTTTAATATTGGCCAACAATTTATGATTGGTAATAAGATTATAGATAAAATAATAACCAGTCATAAAGGCATCATTACCGGCATGATGTAAACCAATTTTTTTATGTAATGGTTCTTTGGTCATTTCACAGTTGATTTGTTCATCACTATTATCATTATCATTATTATTATTGATTGTAGAATTATCACCCAGATCTTGATTTGATTGTTGTATCTGTAACAATTGATCGATCAATTGTTTACTTTTAGAATTTTTTTGTGATCGTAATTCTTCATCCAATATTAGATCAATATTATGTGATAATTCACATCTGTCGGCTTTTTCACACCAACCATATTTCTTTTGATTTAATGAAGAAAAAAAGAAAAGATTAAAAAATATTTTTAAAAAAAGTAAAAAACTTACTGAATATGGTTCACAAATTTTACTAACACCACTAGCAGCACCACCATTATAACCATTATTTGTTGTATGTTGCATAATTTTTGGACTAAGATCAAATATTCGTATATCCGATTGATCATCATAATGATCAAATTTTAATACCATATGTAATGAATTTTTTAATTTACGAAAATAATTACTTCGTTGTGCATATTGAAATAGATATTCTAGATATGAACAGGATAAATGTGCAACAGCAATATATTTTGTATCGAATATACCATTCGGAAACATTTCAGTTAAATCGGCCATAAATGTTTCAAGTTTGGTTGGAATTTCGGCATAAAAATTATGATAAAGAAAAGCAAGATCAATAAAACCATTATGTAATAATAATGGTAATTTCAATGAAATTAATAATTCAATCAATCTTCGTAATGATGGTTGTTGTGATTTTGATGATGATGATGATGATGATGATGATGATTCATTCGATGAACCATCATTACCCGGATAGAATGGAATACCTTTAATGGAAAGTTCATTAAAATCAAAGCCTTGTTGAACAAGAAATTTCATTGAACGTGTTTCCATAACAAATTCCGTATGATTCAATGTAAGAAAATGAAAAACATTAACATTTGTATGAAATTGTATTTTATCATTGGTTTCTTCATCGATTTTTTTGTTGAAACTATCATTCGAAAGTTCATCATCAGCTTCAAGACAATCAGCAATTTGTTCCATAATCAATTTATGTTCATCATCGTTTGATTTACGTTGTTTAAAATAACCATTGTTTGAATCGATTTTATAACATGCTATACCCATTGATAATATTGATCGTGTAATGGCAGCATTACGAATTGCTTTATATCGTTCATCGATTTGTCTGAATCAAGAATGAAAACAAATCAAATTATTATCATTTAAAACGTTTTATATAAAAATTAAAATATTTACGATGCAAATATATCTTTCGAACCAAGACCGGACAGTTCCTAATTTGGCAAGAAAAATAGAAAAAAAACGTTACATTTTTCAAAACAAAAATTCATTGATAAACAAACAAACAAAACATACCAGATCGATGGCAATAAAATCACTTTGTTGCATACATTTCGTAATTGATGGCCACCAACGAACAAAATTATCATTATCAATCATAATACATGGAACTTTCATTTGGGCCATCATCATTATTTCATTTGATGTTTCATTGATATCGATTGCCATTTATGTCGGCAACAACAACAACAAAAACAGCAACAATAAGTTTCTATCAAAAAGTAGATTTTTTGCTGTTGTTGTTGTTTCAATTATAACATTCTTATTCAAATCAAATTAGAGCAATAATTGAGAAAACTGAAAACCAATGTTTTTTTTCAAAAAAAGAAAATCAACAAAAAAGAATTTTTTGGCCGCTAATAGACAACGTATGCGTATGAAATTTTAAAATTTTTTTTTTATTTTCACAATTTTTTTTTTAGATTTTGAATCCAATCAATTTGAGACAAACCAGAAAAAGAAAAAAAGGCTGATAAAATTGAAATGAAAATATATCAGTTAAGTAAAGTAAGGATAAAGTGATAAAATCAGGCGAAGAAAAAATACAAATCAATCAATCAATCCTTATTATCATTATCATTATTATTGTCATTAGATTTTCCATTTTGTTTTTTATAAACTTGTTTATGATAACGTTTAGGACCATGACAATGATTTGGACAACAATCCGGTTCATCATCACCATTATTATCAGAATCAGAATCGGATGATGACGAAGATGGATCACCAAATATTTTCGGTTTTTCATATATACAACAGCATTTGGATTTTTTTCGATTCAAATGTTCATTATCGATAGTATTTTCAGTAAATTTTACTTTTTTATCACTATTAAACGAAAAACAAAATAACCAATGTAAATTGATTGAATCGATCAATTGATTTTGCAAACTTACTTTTCACTTTTATCTTTTTCTGATTGTTTTAATTCAATTATAAGAGATGGTTCGGGAGAAGGTTGATCATTTTGTTCATCAGATTGTATCACAGTGGTGGTAGTTGTTGTTGTTGTTGTAGGATTTTCCCCAAAACAAAGATCAGGATTCATTTTGAATCAAGACTGGAACTGTTTTTAAGATAAAAGAAACAGCAGAAAAAAAAATTTTCACTCAAAAACAGCTGTTGTGATTTAATTCGACTATCTCGACTCAAAATGGTCCACCAATTTGACACATAAAATTTTCAAATAATTTCTTTCAATTCTTTTCCTGATTTTGACATAAATTTTGCCATAATTTCAAAATAAATAAATTATTAACAAGATGATATTCAATTTTATCCACTTTAATATCATAGCTAAGTAATGATTCAGCACGTTTATGATCATTGTCGGACATAAAATTATGTGCAGTTGTTATTAAACGATTTTTTTCCTCTTGATCTTCAACTTGTTCGTCAATAATTTTCTTATAATTTTCTATATGATTTTTACGTGAAATTAAATCTTTTTGTTCGTTCATTTCGATTAAACGACGATGATGTATAGTATAGATAGAATATTGTATTCGTTTGACAATACAATCAACAACATCGGTAAGATTTACTGAAAATGCTTTCTTTACATTACGAGCCGATGATGTTGATGAAAGATTTGTTTCGGAATAAAAATTTATATTTATCATACGATTTTGATTCATTAAATAAAGATTTCGATGTAATTCTTTTGAATCAAGTTTTAACATTGTAAGTAGATTATTTTCAAACAAACAAATCTGTTCTTGTAATGCACCGAAAATTTTCACGGAATTTTCACCAAAATTTTTACGTAAATATTCTTTAACAATAAATTTAACCAAACTGGTAAGAAATGTTTCAAAATCCAGTGAACAATTTGTTTTACCAACAATAAGAAATTGTGGTGCAAAATAATGCGATATGAATGATAATTTTAGTTGCATTTGATGTAATGAACAATCGATATTATCCATATTTGTTCGATATCGTTCGAATATTTGTTGCATATCAATATTCATATATTTCATTTGTACTGATTGTTCAAAATTTAAATCAAGTAACATTTGAAAAATTGAATCTGCATCTGAATTTTCAAATTTATCACCCAATAAATATGGAAATAATTCCATAAAATATAGCGAATTTAATGCATCAATATTGAATTTTAAACGTGATGTTTTTGATATAAATTTCGTAAAACCGCTATTAGAATCTGGATCGGTATTTTGTTTAAGTGCTTTGAATATTTGATCAGCATCATATCCATCCAAATCATCATCATTATTTTTACCGCAAAATATGATAATATTCTTCGACATCATTATCATTAATTTTTCATATAAAACAGCAATAAATTGTTGTATTTGATCATCAATAAAATCCAATGAATTTGTTTGTATAATATGATATAATGTACGTTCAATTAGATCATTGATTGATAATTGTCCCCAAATAAATAATGTTTTCAATAATGAAACACATTCAACACCAAATCGTTTATCGATTGATTTCAAATAACAAGGATAAAACAAAATATTCAGAATTTTTTCCGTATCAATTTCAAATATACGTTGTTTTTTATCACCAATAATATTTATGTTTACATAATCACAACGTATAAGTATTTCTAATCCTTTTTCAAAATCATTTCGTTTTAATGTTGAATATGAACGTGCTCGTTTCAATGTAATTGAACCAAAATAGAGAAGAATTTTTGCAACTTTTGCCGGTAATATTGAATGATATTCTTCAATTAATTTGACTAGAATTTTTTCATGATTATGAATCATTTTGATTGATTGTTAATTTATTAGTTAGTCTTTTTTAATTACTAAATTTTAAAATTTTGAAAAAAAATTGCCGAAAAAAACAAACAAATAAAAATTGAACAACACGTGATTTCTAACTCAAAACGCCATCTATCGTTCTACATGACAAACATTGAAAATTTGGCCAAAAAAAAAGAAAAAACCTAAAGATTTTTTGAAAAAGATGAATCGCTGATCATCGAATAATTTCGTTAATTAATTGATTATTGTTTTTGAATTTGATAGAAAACCCAATCTTCCATAAATGATGGTACATATCTTGTATGTTTGGAAATATTCAATTTTACATCAGGTAATTCATTGATAACTTGTTCATAATCCGCCAATGATTGTTTACAATTCATACCGATTGCATGATTTAGATAAAGACCACCCGGACGTAAACATTTCATTGAAAGTTGTAAAATTTTTCGAATAAATGACCAAAGTTTTTGATTATCTTCAACAATACAATCACGTTGTTCACTTGTACTAATCGGTATATCGGTAAGATCATTAAATATTATATCGAATGTTTTTTGTTGTTCAATATAATCATTCAAATAACGTAAACAATCATCAACGATAATTTTATAATTCGGACCATCAAATTCATCCAATGTATCGCCACATGCACCACGAAGATATTTTCGACAATAAAGCATAACTTTTTCATCAATATCAATCATTGTAACAAATTTTGGTGATTCTTTTAATAATTCATGTAAGAGGCCACCATCACCACCACCAAGAATTAGAATTTCTTTATCTAAATCGAATAATGATATAATTGGTCAATTCTTAAAAAAATAATAACCTTTCGGATTCGAATTACCCTTATAACTATTTTGACCAAAATTCATTAAACCATGTGTATATGGTAGATCAGCTTCGGCTAAATTTTGCATATCATCCAATAATAAACAATTACCTAAACTTGGTGAATGTAAAATTTTAATATTCTGATACGGTGTTGTTTCATTCACAAGTATTTCATCAAAATCATATTCCAAAACACGACCATCGGATGTAAGGAAATATGATGGTACCCGGTTATCACGTTTCAACAAGGGAATCGTTTCCACAAGATCCATTTGTTTATTATTGGCCGTTGGATTATCGTTATTGAGCGATTGTATCAATGAATTTAAACGATCTTTAAATTTTTCAATCAAATTATTCATACGAAATAATTGGCCACAATTTTTCGATAATTCACCATTTATGGAAATTAATTTTTTATCATCATCCATATTATAATAACGTACGGTAAGAAAAATTTCCTTGCCATTCGAACAGGTAAACAAATGTAATGATCCATCATTACCATCATCAACAACATCGGTGGATTTTTTCAATGCAATCCGTTGATGTTGATCTAAATCCGGATCAAATTCTTCATTGATAATTGCGATGAATGATTTCCAAAAATTTTCATCAGGTTGATTCGATAAACGAAAACTTAATAAAAATGTTTTCAATGACATTTTTTTTTCTTTTTGGTTGGTTGAAAATGGGCAAAGAAACAAACAAAATTGAATGAAAAATATAACTGTAAATATGAGATAACGGTGCTTGCTTTCTTTTGTGTTTCATATGTTTGACCTAGATATTCATTTGGGGGAAATGGTTATCTGAACCCAAATAGTTATTATCGGTCGCCAATAGATGTCGTTATTGTCGAAAAATTTCTGAGAGAAAATAAAAACATAAACATTCCATTCGAGAATTCGATTCGTTTTTTTGAATTTTTTTGTTTTTGTTTTTGTTTTTTTGAAACAAAAATAATAATGAGTAATATTTATATACAAGAACCACCAACGGATGGTAAAGTATTGTTGAAAACAACTGTCGGTGATATTGATATTGAATTATGGTCAAAAGAAACACCATTAGCATGTCGAAATTTTATACAACTTTGTATGGAAGGTTATTATGATAATTGTATATTTCATCGATTGGTAAAAGGATTTATTGTACAAACGGGTGATCCAACCGGTACCGGTTTTGGTGGTGAATCAATTTATGGACAACCATTTAAAGATGAATTTCATTCACGTTTACGATTTGTACGTCGTGGTTTGGTTGCAATGGCTAATGGTGGTGAAAAAGATGATAATGGTAGTCAATTTTTTTTCACATTAGAATCAACACCTGAATTACAAAATAAACATACAATTTTTGGAAAAATATCTGGTAAAACATTATATAATATGTTACGATTAGGTGAAAGTGAAATTGATCGTAATGAACGACCAATTTATCCGCATAAAATTCGTTCAACTGAAATATTAAACAATCCATTTGATGATATTGAACCACGTGAAAAACGTTTGAAACAAAAAGAAAAATCAAAAGAAGATCGTGCACGTGAACGTTTAAAAGGTAATAAAAATTTTCAATTATTATCATTTGGTGATGAAGCTGAACAAGAAGAAGTGGAAATTACAAAAATATCAACAGTATTCAAGAATAAAAGTAAAAGTAGTCATGATCTACTGAAAGATGATGAAAAACTAAGTTCAATACCAGTGGTTGATCCAAATGAACTTAGCAACGATGATCCAAACGATGTTCATGACGATAATGATGAACGTCATTCGAATGATGATTCCGATGATAAACAAAAACGTTTGGCCAATGTTAAAGCGAAATTTGATAAAGGAACCAAATCAATCAAGTCGACGGGAAAAAATGATGACAGCGATGATGATGATGGTGGTGGTGGTGGTGAATTGAATTTTTTCAACGAAGAAAAACTTGAGAAAAAAGCCAAAGAAATGTAAGTTTTGGTTGATGTTTGTTTTTCAATTTTGGTTAATCTTTTTTTTTTTGTTTTTCAGTGAAAAAGCCAAAGATGAATTTCGAAAATTGAAAAAACAAATGAAGAAAGAATTACGAAAAGAACAACAACAACAAAAACAACAACAACAACAAGCTGCTTTGAATAACGAACCAATAATCAATAATGCTGTAGCAGAATTTGTAGCCGAATCAAAAAAATTCAAAGAAATTAATCAAAAAATTAAGAAAAAAGGTGATGGACGTGAAGAACAATGTTGGAATTTATTGGAAAAATTTAAAAATCGTTTACAATCAACCAAACAACAAGAAGAAAAAATCGATGATGATAATGTTGTTGATGATGATAATGATCCATTACCGAAAAAAAATTTCAAATCAACATGGTTAACACATCGAATGCAATGTACGGGTAATGATGAAATTGTATTAGCAAGAGATGCAAATATACGTAATGAAGAAGATTGGTATGATATTTATCATCCAAAAAATCCAATTAATAAACGTAAACGTAATGAAAAATGATTGATTGAATTTTTCCAATTCTCAATAATTCTGTAATAAATAAACAGTAAAAGTTAATTAAATTAAATATTTTCTTGCAACAAAAATCCATTATAAAAATCATTGAAAAATTTTTTTAAAATTGATTTTGAAAAGGTTTTTTTCAAATACCCATCCATAACTGAAGAATTTTGTTTTGTTTTTTGTTTTTTTTTATTAAAAAAAATGGATAATTATCAACGACCACAACGTAGTTCATCTGAACCAAGAACACCAACAATAACAACAACAGCAAACAATATAAATCCAACAATGGATATATTTGAAGATGTTTTAGTGGATATACCATTAAGTAAACATATACCATCAGTATTAACATCAACCGATTTAATTGTTAAACAAATTGATTTAGAATCACTTTATAAATCAAAATTAAAAAAAAATCAGGAAAAATCTTTTTCAAGAAAACAAAAACAACAAAATAGTCGATCAAATTCAAAAACTAAACAATATGATGAACAACAACAACAACAAAATGTAATGGAAATTCAACAAGCATCATCATTGAATCGTTTGAAGCTTTGTACACGAAGAAAACATGGAAGAAAGTATGTATTTTTTTTTGGATTTGTGTTTGTCATACTTATCATATTTTGTTGAAAAATAATTCAGCTTAGGTAAAAAACGATTAACATTATCTGGTAAGGAAAAAACATTATCAAGACAGCAACGTGCTACTATAATAAATGATTTAAATACATCACAAATGTTACCACCATTAACAACACAACAACCACCAATATCACCGATAAAGTTTATCATTACAAATCAACCACAACCACCGAAAATATTAACAACAACAACAACAACAACAACAAATATTGTTATTGTTCCACAAAAAGATTCATTTACAAAGAATGAAATACGTTTAAATAAAATAAATAATTTGACTAGTAGTGGTTTACCAAAAACATTGGTTAGAGCAATCAAACATTTTTTAAATACTTTACCACCATAAGTTTGATAAATATATTAAAAATAAAAATTCAATGGAATATTTCACTCTTTTTACCGTTCGTTTTTTTAAAACAGCAACAACAACAATTATCTATTTATATTTTGATTTGATTTTTCTTGTAAATTATATAATGAAATACAATTATAGATTTACAAATCAGATAAGATCGAATCTTACCAAACAACAAAAAACATTCGAATGTTTTTGAGCGTATAACAGCTTATGTGAACAGTATATGTGTGTGTGTGTGTTGGTTTTCCGGTAACTTTTCCATCATGGTGTATAACACATTTACAGACATTTTTTCCCGTATTATCAGATCAGTTAAAAATATTATATGGCAGAAAATAAAATGGATTGTACAGTTAAATAACAACAACAACAACAACGAAAAAACGTAAACAAACAAAAAGATAAAATTACATATTTGGCGGTTTCCTATTTTCTTTGTTTTGAATATAAATTCTATAATGACTGTGATTGGGATCAATAGATGAAAATAGGAAAAGAAGAAGAAGAAAGTTTTGGATCGAAAGTTTATCACATTTTTTTTTTGTCGAAAAAAAGATGGATATAAATTGATAATGGTTGACAAAAAGATGAAGAATATTGTTTGTTTGTTTTTTGTTGTAACATTGAAATTAGTATAATTTGAATCATCCAAAAGTTTAGTAAGAGTATATTATGAACGATAAAATATTAACGGAATTATCATCAACAATATCATCATTATTATAAATAGTGATAGATGAAGGAATTTCAAGGGGAATTTTGTCGTCCATAATGACATTGATGATGATGATGGCAGCCAATTGATGGCCAATAAGAATGATAATGATACGGATACGGATGATGTAAATAAAATGGATGTAATCAATTCATTTAAAATAAATAAAATAATTATTGTTGATATGATCGATATTATTATTCGTTGATTATTTGGATGGCCAAAATTATAATGATAATGAAAATAATAATAATTGATTGGCGATGATGGTGAACTATTACAGCCATCACTTTCACAAAAACACATATGACCTTGTCCACCAGATTCTTCCATACAAACATGATCGACCATAAATAGATTGATCTGTAATCGTGATGTACATGTTCGCCATATATTTTTTTGTGCTAAAATTATTGATAATAATTCATATTTACATTTTTTCAAGAAAATTGAAAAAACAATAGTCAACAACAAACAACTTACGTGTATTTTTTTCCACAACAATTTTAACACAACAACCTTCACACATTCGCATTAGGCTCATATCGAAACTAACATTAAATGGATCACTACAATATGGATCATTGATTGATTCACATTCATAACACCAGACTTTGGATCCTGAATCAATTGAAAACAAAAAAATGATCGATTAGAAAATTCTTATCAAACAAAAACAAAAAAATTACATACGTAAACATTCTTCTTCACATTTGGCTATCGGTATAAATAAACTGAAAATTGTTGTTAAAAATAATAATGGAAATAAAACTAAAAACGAAAATTCATTAATTTTTTCGGATTGATTTTGATTTCTTCAAATGATTCTTACCATTGGCATTGCTCGATAAATGATGATATACAGATTTGCTGGTAGTGTTATTGATTTTATTTGTAATAAATGATCGAAAACGATAACGATAATGATGATGATCATAAATAATGAACAAATTGATTAATGGAATAAAAATTTGTTTTATCATTGTTGTTGTTGTTGGACAATACCAACATCTACGCCACCACCACCATAAACGATTTATTAATGTAAATATTGAACAAAAATCGATTATAAATAAGGATGAATTTTTTGGCCAATTTTGATGGTAATGATAATTATTGGCCATCATTATCATCATTTTTTTCAAATTTTTCGAATCTTTTTTTTTGCGAAAAAAAAAATCGAATGTTTTGGCAGCAACACACGAAGAGAGAGAGAGAGAGAGAGAGAGTGAGAGAAAAAAAATACGTTCGAATCACAATTCGTTCGAATTTCGTTTTGATGGAAGAAGGAAAATTTTGTTTGGTAAAAATTTTATTTTGTTGCGTTTAATTATTTTTTTGGTGACCAAAATCAAATGAAACATTTTGAATCAATTTTTGTTAATTGAAATGGCCATGGTCAACAAAAAACAACATTGTTAATTTGTTTGATGACATTTTTTTGTTGTTCCAGAATGGGCAGCAATAATGATAACGATTCATATCCATATTGCTTCACGACAAAACACCATCATCAACGAAGAAAACGAAAACTAACAACACTAAACTTGAATGAAGGTGAAGAATCGTTAAAGTTATTTAGGCGAAACAAAATACAGAATCGTCTCGATGAATTTCTCACTCGATTCTCGATTCTCAATGTGACAAATGACGAAAGAGAAAAATGTTTTTTTTTGATCACAGAATAATGGTAAATGATTATTATTTATTATGATGATGACGACAATAATATTAACAGAGGAAAACAATTTTTTCCTTGTTTTTTTTTGCTTGTTTATTCCTATAGTAGTGACAAGAATTGTACCGAAAAAATCGAATACCGAAATTCTGTTCATCTCACTTTCTATACTCAATTCACTCACTCAATGTCTGTCACTGTTTGTTTTTTTTCCTTCTTCTTCTTCTTCTTTTTCTTTCATTCGCTGTCGTTTGTTTTCTTCTTCCATATATCCATCTTTTCCATCATCATACAAAAACACAGAAGAAAAATAATACAACCAACCAACCAAACAAACAAACAAAACATACACATTTTTATCATCATTCACAGCAGCAGCAGCAGCACAGAATCAGAATGTATATATACAGAATCCAGAATAGAGAATTATTAATTCTTTTTTTTTTGTATCGCATAAGAATGTAGAAATATTATGAAACTAACAAACAAAAAAAATATTCTAATTATTCTTTCAATTCTTTGTATTATATATCTACAACAACAAAAATTACAAGGGGTTACTTATACTGTGATTTTCATTTTATTCTTCGAGCAGAGCAGAATCGTCGTCATACAGAATATTCTGTATACGGGCCCTGTATATTTTACCCTAAAAGTTTACCCAGTGTGTGTGTGTGTCTTTACATTAGGTAGATGTTGTTTGTCCGTGTGTGTCAATGTAATTCTCTGCATGCGATGACAATAAATGAAAATTGACGATGAACAAAAAGTAAACAAAAAAAACGACAATCCATCAGTAAATCACAGACATTTTAATAAATTCATTTCAATGTTTGACATATATAGAGCATGACAATTTCATTTTAACATGTCATATTCGAAAGAAGAAGAAGAAAATCAGAAAAATTCGGTGAAAATCAATAATGAAAAACTTTTTTTTTTCTTTTCTTTTTCTTGTTTCGCAAAACATTCATTTAGTCGTCGAATGTTTTAATAATGTTTGTTTGCTTAACAACAGCATGTATATTTGCATGAATAGATTCTAATTATGTTTGTGTGTGTTTGTCCATAATATATCTTTTTCTGTTTGTTTGTTTTGTTTTTGTTTCATACAATTTTTAGTGAAAAAAATCTTTTAAATACACTATTTATATCATGTTTTAATGTATCAATTGAATGAATATTATTTGCTTGCGTTGTTGTTGATGATGATGATGATAATGATCGTATTCGATTTCTTTTTTTAGTTTCAATTTTTTGTTTACATTCATTTTGTTGTTCATTGACCGTTCCATTATGATTGGTTAAATAAACATCATATACATCTGGATGATACATTTTGAACTATTAAATGGAAAGGTAAAAACAAATAAGAGAAAAACAAACAAAAACAAAATCAATTCAATTTTACCTGTTTAATCCATTTAAGTTTATCACGTTCACTAATTGTATTATCATTCATAATATTTTGTAATAAATCATTTAATGCTAAATCTGATAATTGATCACGTTGTAATTCATATTCTTCATTTGATATTTTTTTACAATATTCATTTGATTCTTTTTCTTTTTGTTCATTCTGTACATTTATCTACATAAAGCAAAAAGTAAAAGATTCAAATTTAGTCTATTTTTTTTTATATAGGAGAAAATAATTACCATTGATTTTTCAATTTCATTAAGAAATTTCGATGGAATTTCAAATATTTTCCAACATTCATCGATTAAAAATGTAACAAATTCTTTTGTAAATGATTCATCAAAATCACGTTCATTTTTCGATCGTATTATACAACGTGTAAATATTGTTACAATCTATAATGAAGATGATGATAATTAAGGGTTAAAAAATTGAAAAAATTAAAATTGACAAAGTTAAAAATTCGTTCGAAACTATAACTACATAACCGGACTTACATGTTCTTTCAATGTTAATGAATCATTTGTTAAAAGACAAAGTTCCTTATTCGACAATATACGTGCAAATAGTCGTATTAATAGTTGTAAATATCTTCGATTTACATTTGGTAATAATAATAATATTAATTGTAAAATTTCATAATAATTATCTGTTGAATTTTTCGTATGATTATCATTGGATGAACGAATTTTATCACTTTTTTGTCGTTGTAATGAATAGAATCGGTGATGAGCCGAATTAGTCGAAAAAGTTTTGTCAAACATATATTCACTATTTTCGGTTGGACTTTCATGATAATTATCGGTTGTTGTGTTTAACGTCGGCGTTGTTGTCTTGTTTCGACGATTTTTTCTCGGCATAGTTGATAATGCTCGAAATGTATTTGTTTCATTCGAATGATTCATGTTGTTATGATTGAATGAATATTTTTGATGTTTTTGTTGTCGAAAATAGTGTAAAAAATTTGGAAAAATATCCGATAATTCATCAATAGGAACAATTTTTGTAACAGGTTCTTTACTTGAAAATGCTGTTTCATAAACACAAATAGCCGGTAAACCAAGATCATCATCAATATGTTTTGTATTGGATTTGGATTTTGTTGAATCATTATTATCAATGAAAAATTGATAATCAACATTCGTCTTCAAACAAGATCGATACAATCGATAAACGTTGAGGAAAAGTTGATAATATAATGATGGTATAATTGGTTCTTCCATATTGATAAAATAATCACGAATCAATTGAAAAACATCGGTTTCAAATCCAGGATATTTTGGTAAACAATTTGCACTGCCTGTTGCTTTTGGCCCTTAAAAAGAAAAAATTTTGTTTTTTAAACACAGAACACTATTTTAACATAACTTACAATTAGCTAAACATTTCATTGCCGACATTATCCATGGTGGTAGATCATCATTTTTATCGGTTAATTGTACAATACCATTTTGATTTAAACGACAAACATTATTCATTATAATTTGACCATCAATATTGGCTAATTTTAAATGATCGTCGATCGATTGAATCGATGATGATGATGGCCATAATCGATTCAATTCTGACCACATTATTTGTTTATAAATGTTAATCTTTTCACGAATATCTAATTCAAATTTTGAATCAACATTTTCTTTGCCACCACCATCATTATCATTCGAAATAACGGTATCATCATTATTTTTCGATGTTAAAAATGAAAAATTTTCCAAATTTTTTGTAAAACGATAAAGATCATTATTATCTTTGATAATAATTTCATCATTTCGATTGTTTACAGGTTCAATAATACTGGCTTCCAAATATTTACGTAATAAATTCAATGCCTGTAATCTTTATTTGTAAACAAAAGTATTATAAAGTAGTCATCTCAGTAATTTCATTTTTAATTCAACGAGAAAAAAATGAATTACCTTGTAATTTTATTATCATTAAAACGTTGTTGTTGTTGTTGTTGATTATTAAGATATTGTTTTAACCATGTAATAGCATCGGTAGCTGTAAAACAATCTTGATATAATTTCATTTGTCGACGATGTTTTTTTAATTCGATACCTAAATAAAATGCTTGTAATACATCGTTCCACTTTTGAAGAAATTTTGCGGAAAAAATAGAAAGAAAAACGCAATTGAATCAGTTGAAAATTTCAGAAGAAAACAAAAAACTCTCAATGTTTGCAATCAAAATTACCATTTTAGTTGCTTTAAATTGATCATTCGATGATGATGATGACATTGTTGAATTGATTGAATCTTGAAATCTTAATGTTGTTGTTGTCATTTTATCACAGAAATTGAAACAAAAAACAAAACAAGCAAAAAAATCGAAGATTTTTCGGAATAAAATTGTCAACCAAGAATGATTCGAACGAAGGGGGAGAGAGATGGTCCATTGAATAGACCAGAACACGACGGTGACAGATGTTGCGACCTTTCGAAGAAAAAAAAAACAGAACAGAACAGCTGGCGCAACAGGCTAAATGAGCGAAAATGCTCCGCCCATCGTGTTGCGCTCGCTTGTGTGTGTGGATACCCTCCTATCACACCCAACAATCTGGATTCGACAACGGTCAAAATTTCAAAAAAAAAAAAAAAAAAAATGTCAAGGGCGTACACATAGTACGAACGGAACTTTCATTTTTTTAAAAAATTTTTAACTTTTAATTCGACTGAT
>NW_020873014.1:19321-29555 GCF_001901225.1 Dermatophagoides pteronyssinus
TTGTGTGGGTGGATCCCCCCCCACCCCCCCCAACAATCTGGATTCGACAACGGTAAAAATTTAAAAAAAAAAAAAAAAAAAAAATGTCAAGGTCGTACACATAGTACGAACGGAACTTTCATTTTTTTACAAAATTTTTAACTTTTAATTCGACTGATTAAGATGATAATGACAGAAAAAAAAGTAAAAAGAAAATCAATTAACAAAAACAACAAAAAAAAAATTACTAAAAAAAGGATTTTTCAATTTTTCTCTTATATTGGTTGATCAAAGACTTTGAAAACTTTTCATCGATTCCATAAGATCGACCAATAAAAAAATTGGTGTATAATAACGTTTTGTAATTGGTTTGGATAATGATGGTTGTGGACCAAGTTGATCACAAAGTGTTGTTGTTTCATCAAAATCACCACAAACAAAATTAACAAAATTACCGGTTAAACCACGTATTGTATCCATAATTAATTCATCATTATTTTCTTCGGAACAAACAACATCATCAAGTACGATACGTGCACATTTCATACCTTCAACATAATTACTTTGTTTGAACAGAGGCAATAAAATGAAAAAAAAGACAAACAAACGGTTAAAGGGTTAATTAAAACAAAAAAAAATACAGCCCAAAAATTTCAACAACTTACCAACAAGCATATTTAATTTTATCTTTATCATTTTTAAAACCAACCAATTGTTTTGTTTGATTCATAAAACGACCGATACAATGATCAGCACGATTAATATGTTTATTAACACAAGGTGCAACCGATAATAATTTGGCTAAACGTTTTGTATTTTTTCGGCAATAAAGTTTAATATTTTGTTTCAATGTATAGATAATAATTTTAGCTAAATCGGCCATTTCTTTTCGATAACATTGTAGAAAAAATTGTTCAGTTTCACGTACTAAACGTACTGATTCTCTATATTGAAAAAAAAATGATTGATAAATAGAACGGAAAGGAAAGGGTTAATTAAATTTAACAATTTTTGTTGAAATTTCCGGTAAACTTACTTGCAAAATCCTTTAGCTTGATCAAAATTTTCGGGCAATTTCCTGGCAAATGGTCCGATTGGCATCATTTTAGCAACTTTTAATTCAATTTGTTTTAAATGATTTTCCGTACAATTTGGTCTATGTTTTAAAAGATAACGTGATTCAGCATAACCAAAATCAATGTTGATAAACAACCAAAAAGAGATCAACAACAAAAACAGATTTAATTTGTTTGAAATCATCATCATTATGAGTGTTTTTGGAAACTTTTTTAAAAGTCGAAAAATTCAATTCAAAAAAAATTCATTTGGGGGAAAAAAACAATGGAACAATCGTCGAACGGTGGTGGATGATAATCTTGTTGTTGATGGAACAAACACTTAGATAAACAAATTGAGCGCGCGCTCAAAAATGTTTCAAAAAAAAATTCATTGAACAAAAAAAAATGATTCTGAAATATCTTGTTTGGGCTTTTTATTCTCATTTTTTTTTCTGTTGAGCACAGGAAAATCTCAATCGATCATCACAGAAACAAAACAAAAAAAATCCTTATCTTTGTTTTTCTCTCACCTTTTTCCAAAGAAAAACGATTGAAACTGAAATATTCAAAGATAAAATGTATAGGAATGAATTCATGACCTTCGTTTTTTTTTCTTCTTGTTTTTTTTGGAAATTTCACCACCATCATCATTTTTGGAATATTTTATTTGCCAAAAATTCATTTTTTCTGACTTTTATTTATAAAATTTTATAAATAAATCTAATTACACATTACGAGGGGGAAGAGAAAAAAGATTACAAATTCGCGTAATCCATTCCACTTACCTTATTCTTATTCGGAATTTTGTTTGTTTTCCAAACAAATTATTCAGTCATGTCAAGGTCAGGATGATTTTTTTTTCCAAAATTAAAAATTCCATTTGCAATCACATTCTTTGATTATCGTCATCAAAACATCCAAATTCTGTCATAATTTTTTTTTTCTGTTTCTATATTTAGAAACAAAATTGATTAATTAATTAATGAATTTTGGGGAACAATTTCACCACCACCATCCATTCTAAATGACGTTGAAACAGAAAAAAAACAAAAACAAAAAATGAAACAATTTGTTTTTTATTAGAATTTCACTTTTGACAAAAATTATTCATTATCGCGTTCGCTCGTCATCATCGATATATTCGTTCATTACTAATTCGATTCGAATGTTTTCCAAAATCGAACGTTCGATTCGAACGCGCGTTTATAAATAGAACTATTTTAACTCGTTCCTGTTACAACTGTGGAATGTAATTTTTATTAAATTATAAATGTTAATTAAGTTTTATTAAGTTTGTTTTTTTTTGTTTGTAATCTGGATATAAAATCAATGAATTTTTATATTTTATCAAGTGATTTTTACACTTGAAATAAATCAATCGATCAATAATTAATAAAAAAAATGGAACGAACTGGTGATGATGATGATGATGATAATAGCGGTAGTGGTGGTGGTGGTGGTGGTGCTGTTGAAGGTGTTGCTGATAATGTTGATGAAAAAATCCGCGGTGTTGGTGTTGATGTCGATGTTATTGATAAAGAAATTGATCTTCAACAAAAACAACAACAACAACAACAAGAACAACAAGAAGAAAAACCACAAGAAAAACAACAACAACAACGTGATGATGATGATAATAATAATTTATCTGTTGTTGTCCAACAACAGCCATTGCCATCTAAATTATTACAAGCGTTCAATAACCTTAATAATATCAATGATAATAATGATGCTGATCCTGTTGTTGCTGTTGGTCCTTTATCAGGTATGTTTATTGATTTTTTTTCTTAAAATTTCCAATCTTATCTTATGTTTTTCCTTAATGTTGTTTTTTTCTAAAATCCTTGATGTCATTTTTTCTAACAAAAAAAAATAAAGATAATTTTAAAAGTATTAACAAAAAAATACCCTCTGTACTTCAACCATCGGATTTATGGTTAAAAAAACAATATCCATCATTGGATATGGAAAAAATTTTCATGGCACAACCACCAGAACCATCGGAAAAACCATCGGAAAAACCATCACCAATAAAATTACCATCACCAAAAATATTACCACCAAAAAAAATATCACGATCACCATCATTAAAACCAAGAAGATCATTGAAAAAGATTCAAAAAATAACAGAAAAAACTAGAAAAAAAAGAGCTAGACCGAAAAAATCGTTAAATATTTCATCCACTTATAAAGAAACAATGGCAAATGATGATAAATTATTATTATCAGTAGAAAAAGATAATAGTGTTGTGTTTAAAGTACGAAGAAATCGTACCAGAAATCGTACCAGAGAGTAAGATTCTTTTGTTTTTTAAATCTCTGAATATTAAAATAATTTTTCTGTATTAAATCTAGCCGACGAAGAACTAGACAAAGAGCTATTGTAAATAAAACACCATCAGTAACATTGGCTAAATGTTTAAAAAATCCAAGAAAATCTATTAGAAAAATTGAATCATTACGAACACCATCAATGATATTGATGGCTGCTATGAATGATGCTGATTCAATTAAAAAATTAATAACTATAATGAGTAAACACAATAATTTTAATAATAATAATGAAATGGAAAAATCAAGAAAAAAGATCGATGGCCGACGACAACGAAGAAAAAAAGTAGATGACAATGATGACAAAGAAGAAACTATTCGTTCACTTTTAACTAGAATCGATAATAATGAAAAAAGTAGAAAAAATAAAACACGACAAAAGGATATTCATTCATTATCATCGATGATATTCCGGAAAAATCAACGTCCAATGTCGAAAATTTTTTGTTCAGATACAAAACAGCAACAACAACAACCACAACAACAACAACAACAACAACAACAACGTAAATATTCATTGTTAATGATGAAACGACTAGCCAAAAGAAGGGCAACAACATCATCATATCCAAGAACATTGATTAAGGCGATAGAAAATTTTCTACAAAATCATCAATAAATTAAAAAAAAAATCAAAATCAAAATCAAATAAATAAAAACTACACAAAAAAATATCATGGAAAAAAGAAAAATGTTTTTTTTTTTGTTTTTTTAAAATGTTTTTAATAAGTGCGTCATATTTATCTCATATCAATATTTTGCCCTAAGAAAAATGAAAATCATGTTTATTAAATGTACAAAGTAATAGAAGAAATTCATCAATATCCATTGTACGTGCACGTTTCATTTGAAAATTTATTTCGGTTAGTATTGATGTTATTTTATCTTTGATATTGAATTCATTACCAACAATATCGATATTTTTCATTGAACAATGTACTAAATAATTATGTCGTAGCATTTCCATAACCGATGTTTGATGAAATAGATTTGATAAGGTTTTATTTTTACGTAGAAAACATATACGTAACATACCATCCCATTCTTTATAATTAATTTCTGGTGGTGGATTAATCGGTTCTAAACGTATAACGGATGATTCAACTTTTGGTGGTGGACGAAAATTATTTTTACCAACTTTCATTATAATATCAACACGTGCTAATAGCTGTGTGTTTACGGATAAACGACAATATAATTTATCACCCGGTTTTGCAACTAAACGTTGTGCAAATTCACGTTGAAACATTAATATTGCACAACGAAAAAATGGTCGATGTAATAATAATTTAAATATAAATGGTGATGATATTTGATATGGTAGATTAGCAACACAAACATCAAAAAATGGTAAATCTTTACGAAGAACATCACCAATAATTATTTTTAATTTTGATTGCATTGGACTATTTTGTACACGTTTTTGTAATTCGGCTACTAAACGAGTATCCACTTCACAAGCTATAACTTGTTTACATTTTTCCAATAATTTTACAGTCATATTACCGGTACCGGGGCCAACTTCCAGTACAACATCACTTGATCGTAATGCAGCCTATTTTGTTTTTCGTTTGAATTTGTAAACAAAAAATCAATTTAAAAAAAATAGAATAAATTAATCATACCTTTTCGACCATACTGGTAACAACCAATGGATTTTTAAGTATATGTTGTCCTAAAACTTTATTAAATTGTATACCTTGTTTTTGTATTTCATTATGTTGACGAGATTTTTTTTCCGTCTTTATTTTTGACATTGTTTTGTTCAAATTAAAAACATGAAAATTTCAAAAAAAAAATGATTCAAATCGATGAAACATGTGTTTTTGGGATTGACAAAATCACGTGGCATTTTGTTACGTTCTCTATGAATGTTACTCATATGATTCCACATTTTTTTGGCTGCAGCCGTTTTTTTATTCTTCGTTCGCGGCATTGCATTTCTTTTTTTTGATTATCATCATCAAACAACATTGAAAGATTACATTGCAAAAACAAAGTGAATTTTTTTCATTTCTAACTAAACTATGCTATTGGATTCAATGCCGACTGTTGCTTTCGATTATGATGTTGATACATCAGGCATTGGCGCCAGTATTACAACAACAGGCAATAATAATAATGTTGCCGCTGGTGCTGGTATACAGTCACCACCGCCAACAACAACAGCCGATAATTCGATAAGAATGATGAACAACAATCCGATGATGACATCTTTACCGGCCGAAACAATGTCATCAGGTGGCCATAATCTTGATATTATTACCAATTATGTTGATTCATTTTTACAAGCTGATTCATTTTTTCCACAATTAACTGAATTATTAAAAGTTTCGCCCGGCTTTGTATCAATATCTGGACGACGTGATTTTGATTATCCAAATCTAGAAGAATATGGTAATTCATTGAAAACATTATCACAATTTGTTGGCCTAAAAACAATTCCATTACCAAAACTTTTGATCGAACAATTCGGTCAAATGGTACAACGTTGTGAAATGGGAATATTTACCAGTATTGGACGTGCTTGGTTGGCTATCGATACAAATGTTTATTTATGGAAATATGATACCGGTACGGATGTTGCCTATTATGATGCACTTTCACGTATGATAATCAAAGTAGAATTGGTTAAACCAAAACAAGGTGTACTTAAATCACATATCAAATATATTCTTGTATTGGTAACGTTTACCGAAATTATTTTATTGGGTATCACATTTAGTGATTTAAATAATCCGGATGGTGATTTGGGTGATTTATTGGTAATGCCTGATCCATTATTCACCATACCGACCGATAATGTTGAAGTAAAAGTTATTCAATCTACGGATGATGGTCGTATATTTTTTGGTGGTAATGATGGTTCATTATATGAAATTCATTATCAATCAGATAATGGTTGGTTTGGTGGACAAAGTTGTCATAAAATTAATCATTCAATAAGTTCGTTTGCATTTTTGGTACCAAAAATATTGAAAAATTCTAAACAAATACCAATCATACAGATTGATATTGATAAAGCACGTAACATACTTTATACATTGAATGAAGAAGGTGATATTGAAGTTTATGATCTTGGTATTGATGGTAAATCCGTACAACGTATTATACAAAAATCCATACAATCAATAACACGTGAAGCAATTGCAGCAGCATCTGCTATTGATGAAATAAATTTCAAATCGATTGTATCGATAAATTCAATTGAAGAATGTGAATCTATTTATATAAATTTGGTTGCTGTTACTAAAACTGGTGTACGTCTTTATTTTACGGCTACATCGTTAAATTCACCGGAACAACGACCATTCGGTCTGTCATTGTTGCATATTCGTTTGCCACCGGGTTTTGCCGCTTCTTGTGGACAACATCGTCCAACTGCCGTTCAACAAACTTATTATAAAAAAAGAAATTTTATTTTCATTTCATATCAAACTGATAACAAAGATACTTTGTGGTCATTAAGTTCAGATTCATTTGCATTTCGTAATGAATTAAGTGAATTATATACAATAATACCATTGAAAACCCGGATATGGTCAATGGCTGAAGAAACAAATATTATTGAATATAAACCATTTCAAAGTCTATTTTTCAAAAACAAAACATTTGTATTGGAAACACCGGCCATTGTAACACAGCATATTGAAATGCCAAGAAAATTTATTTTCCTCACTACACAAGGTGTTATAATTGGTTATAAACCACGTTTAATTGATCAATTGAAACAATTATTAATTGAAAATCAAGGTTATGATAATGATTCGGTAAAATCATTTTTTCATTTACATAATTTTAGTTCATTTCAATCGAATGCATGTGTATTTGCATTAATATTAGCTTGTGATTCACAACCAACTGGTGAAGAGAAATTAATTGAATGGGCAACATCAGCATTTTTTCATTATGGTACGGAAATGTTACAACAAACATCATCAACATTTGGTATGGCACAAACAACATCAACACCATTTATATCGACACCATTGACTAGTCCATCATTGATGCCAGTAATTTCAGGCAGTGGTGATAATCTTCATCATTTACCAAGTCCTGTACGTCCTGCATCATATGATAGTCCATATAAAACAAATGTTATGAATCGTTTTGAATTGTCACAACAACAACAACAACAAACACCATTATCATCGACACAATTTTCTCAACAACAACAACAACAATTTCAGCAACAACAACAACAATTTCAACAACAACAACAACAAACACATTATCCATTACAAAATTGTTCGGGTAAATGTCGTGGTCTTTTTATTTATTTTTCTCGTATTATTCGTCCGATATGGAATTTAAAAGCAATTACCGTTAATCAAAAACAAACACCAGAAGGAATTCAAGAATTACTTACCAGTAATATATCAGTTGATGAAATTAAAGTATATCTACTACGTTTAACATCACTTTATAGTTTTTTAAAGAAAAATATGAAATTTTCAACTATGGAAACAACTGATAAATATTTAAATTCATCATCAACAACATTTTCAATCAATGATCAACAATTAATTGAACGTAATCTAATATTTGGTTTATTCAAATTAATTGAACATTGTTTAGAAGTATTGAATCTATGGAAATTATTATGTATACATCAATTTCATGTTATAGTTGCCAATTTAACTAAAGATAAACAAAATCAATTGGCTAATATGAATTTTAAAGAATTAATTGTATATGGTTCTGAAATGACAACAATGTTGGCAAGTGCATTGGTACAACGTTTTATTGAAGATCATTCAACTACCGATATTATTAATCGTCGTTTACAAGATGTTTGTCCATCGATTTATAAAAATGAAAATGCATTACATGCAAAAGTACATGAAATGATATTGAAATCAAAATCCTATTCGAATGAAAATGATCGTAAAATTTTGTTGGATAATGCATTGAAATTATGTAAAAAAATTGGACCGAGAATTAATTTACAAGCAATTTGTGATCTATTTCAATCGATCAATTGGTATGAAGCAATTGTTGATATTTGTCTTTTAACTGGACAACAACGTGATCCACAATGTTTAGCATTACATTATTATAAAAATCATGATAAAATGGAAACAGATTTACAAGTAAAAAATATATATGATTCACGTATTGAATGTTATCGATTATTATTGGATGTTTATGGTCGTCTTGTACAGCAAAGTAAATCATTACTTTGTCAACGATCATCGGTTACGGCTGCTTCTTCGTCATCTTCATCATCGACAACAACAGCGATAGCGAATTATCCAAATCCAGATGATGCAAAAAAATATGCACAAACAATTCTTCATATGGCTACACAATCAAATGATGAATTATTTCATTATATACTTTATAATTGGCTTTATGAACATAATCAAATGGATAAATTATTGGAAATTAAATCATCATATTTGGAAACATATTTAAAAGAAAAAACTTCGGAAATTAATGATTCAATTGCATTAATGGATTTTCTATGGCTTTATTATGAACGTAATGGTCATTTTAATGCTGCAGCACAAATATTAGCCAAATTAGCTGAACAAAATTCCAATGAAATACCATTATATAAAAGAATTGAATATTTAAGTCGTGCTATTGTTTGTATGAAAAGTTTAGATGCACGTCTTATAACGAATGGTTCATATGGTTCGGCTGGTGAATTTTTACATACATTGGAAGAAAAAATTGAAGTAGCACGTATACAAATGCAACTGTTAACAACATTGGAAAAAATTAAACCACCAAGATATGAAGAAGCAATACAGATGCTTAATCAACAATTATTAAATGTAACAACATTATATCAGGATTTTGCCGAACCATTTAAACTATATGAATGTCAATTGAAAATATTACATTGTGCTGGTCATGATGATATTAGTTTGATTGAAAATATTTGGCATAATATTCTGGATAAAGAATTACGTTCGATTCGAATGGCTGATGTACAAACACGACAAACATTATTACGTAATAAAATCAAAGAATTAGGTGTACTTTATATGAATACGGAGAAATTTTTTCCATTAGGTAATTCAACCTCGTTCATTATTTTGAATTGAAATTTATTTTTTTTCTCTTTCGTTTTGTTTCTGATAGAATTGATAATAACCATATTGGAATCATCGAATCAAAATCAAACATATGAACCATATTGGCTTGTAGAAACATTATTGGAATTGAAAATTTCATTAATAAATTTGTTTGAAATTTATCATAAAATTTATAAATCAAGAATTAATCATAAATCTACTGGTGGTATTTTACTAGATCCAGTTGATTTATTGGATATTTTGATTTATTTGATTAATCAGAATATGAATTCAATCGATAGGTAAGATGTTTGTTTGTTTGTTTTTCATCCAATTTTTTATCAAATTTTCAAAAATCTTTTCCCCTTAGACATTTTGCATCGAAAGCATTGGATCTAATTTCTGGCTATATCAATGATTTGCTTTTATTTTCATCTGTTTTCGATTCAACCGATACAAAAGTAACAAAAATTCGTCAAGAATTGAATCGAACAAAAATTTATTTGGAACGTTATGTGAAATGAGCAACGTTTTACAAAAATCAACCTACATTGGCTGTGTATATCATTGCATCACTTGAATAATTTTTTTAAAATTAACATTACTAATCGGACTACAGATAATAATAATTCGCTCACATAATAGGCAGAAATTGAAATTTTTTATTGAAAACATTTTTTTTTAAATTATAAAATAAAAACTTTTTCCACTACAGATGGCAGCACGGGTTCTTTGAAACGGAAAAAAAAAATTCAAACTTTTTTGAATTGCAATTTTTTTTTTTTTTTTTTTTTTTTTTTAATTTTATAACCTGCATTGATTAAAAAAATTAATTAAAGT
>NW_020873014.1:38461-67956 GCF_001901225.1 Dermatophagoides pteronyssinus
TTGGTTAAAAAAAAAAAATTTTTTTTTTTTTTTTTTTTTTTTTGTTTCTTGTTCTTGACGTATTTATCTTCTGTTTTTTTTTTCATTTTCATTTTCTTCACTTCGTCACTTTATGTGCTTGGACAATAATAGTAATGATGTTTGTGTGTGTGTGTGAGAGAGAGAGAGAGCGATTACAATCATATTAATAATGATAATTTTAAAAAAAAGTAATTAATTAATTAAAATCAAATTTAAATTTTAAAATTTTGAATTTTTAAAATTTTCAAAAATTTTCGAATTTTGTTTGTTTTGATTCGATCATCACGAGATGGCGAAATAATCGATACAATCGATTGTTTGTTTTTTCTGCTTACTCACGGCTGAGATTCGATTCGATTCGACTGTGTGTGTTCTGTATTCATTGTTTCAATTGACGTTCATTCATTTGATTTGAATTTAATAATTTTTTTTTCGGATAAAATATCGTTAACTGATCAAAATCAAAAAAATGGTTGAAAGTAAAAAAGAAGTCGTTGAAGATGTCCAAATGAAATCACCTGCTCCAGAATCAACTGAATCATCATCGGCTATCGATGAAGCGGCCAAAAAAGTTGAACGAGAAAATTTTGTTATCGAAGAATTACGTGAACATGCAAAACAAATTGAAAAAGCAGTATCGGCTAAAGAACAACGTTTTATTCTACGGATTCTACGTTCATTGAATGCAACACGTAAAAATATTAATGCTACAATTTTACGACGTGCTATATCGTTATTCTATCAAAATGTCCCAGAACAACGACAAACATTATTGGCTTATATTGAAGAACCAATGGAAACTGAAACTACAACAACAGCATCTTCATCTTCAACTTCAACAACAACTAAATTGAAAACCAAAACATTATCACCTGAACAAGATGTATATTTTCATTTGTTGGTCGTATTATATCTACTTGATCTTCATAATTATAAAAGTGTATGTTTAAAAAAAACAAATTTGTTGTTCATTTCATTTCATTAATTCATTCATTTTCAGGCTATAACATGTTCGGATTTATTGATGAAAAAAATCTGTAAACATAATCGTCGTACATTGGATGTATTGGCTGCAAAAGCCTATTATTATCATACAAGATGTTATGAATTGAATGGTCAACTAAATGAAACAAAATCATTTTTTCATAGCCGCTTACAAACGGCTACATTACGTAATGATTATGAAGGACAAGCTGTTCTATTGAATTCATTATTGCGTATATATTTGCATTATAATCTTTATGATCAGGCATCGAAATTGGTATCGAAATCAACTTTTCCGGAAAGTGCTTCGAATAATGAATGGGCAAGATTTTTCTATTATATGGGACGTATTAAAGCTATTCAATTGGAATATTCGGAAGCAAGAAAAAATCTACTTCAAGCAATACGTAAAGCACCACAACAATCGGCTATTGGTTTTAAACAGATTGTACATAAATTGGCCATCACTGTTGATCTTTTGTTGGGTGATATACCTGAACGAGCAATTTTTCGTGATCCAGCATTACATCGTCCGTTGACACCATATTTTCAATTAACACAGGCTGTTCGTACCGGTAATCTAAAACGATTTAATGAAGTTTTGAATAAATTTGGTCCAAAATTTCAAGCGGATCATACATATACATTGATTATAAGATTACGACATAATGTTATTAAAACAGCTATACGTATGATAAATCAATCATATTCACGTATTTATCTGAAAGATATTTCCGAAAAATTAATGCTTGATAATGTTGAAGATGCTGAATATATTGTATCGAAAGCTATACGTGATGGTGTTATTGAAGCAACTATTGATCATGAACGTGAATTTATGCGTTCAAAAGAAACTACGGATATTTATTGTACATCTGAACCATTGAATGCATTCAATAGTCGTATATCATTTTGTCTGGATATTCATAATCAATCGGTAAAAGCAATGCGTTTTCCACCACGATCATATAATAAAGATCTTGAAAGTGCTGAGGTAATGTATACAATTATGTGTTTTTAGAAAAATAATCCATTTTCCATTTCAATATGTGTCTTGAATAATTCTAACCCTACATTAATTTCTCATACATTTCAGAGTGAAAGACCTGAAGTTTTCAAAAAATAGCCAAGCTAAAGATTCAAGTATTAGATATTTTCTTAAAAAGAATCTAGTCAAGTTTTTTATGTTTTCGCAACATTACGATTCAAATTTTAAATTTTATTTTTTCACTTGGATTCACTTTTTTTTTGATGAATAATTTTTTTTCTACGGAAAAACGTTTGACCAAAATTAAAACAGAAAACTCTTTTTAAAAATATTTTCCTTTTTGCATGTTTTTTTTCTCAAATTTTGCTAATTTGCTGATTTAATTGAATTTTCATCAATCAATCAAAAAAAAATGTATCTAGGATCGTCGTGAACGTGAACAACAAGATCTTGAATATGCCAAAGAGATGGCCGATGAAGAGGATGATGGATTTGCTTGAAGAAATATTGGATGCTGCTTTTGCTGTCGTTTGTTTCAAACTGAACTTTATCATTTTTTCAGTTTACCGAACCAGCCGAATCAACGAAAAAAAATCATTGAAAATTTCTAAATAAATTTTTTTTTCTTTAAAATTTTTTTCTAATAAAAAAAAGTTTCTGTTATTCGTTTTGTTTGTTTGGTTGATGAAAATATCAAGCTCGTTAACCCCGGTCAATGTCAAACAGGTCATTTTAGGAAAAAAAATCCCGCATCTGCACGTGTGTATGGTGTCACCCTGAAGCTCGTGCGTGTATATGATGCTTTGTGCGTGAGTGTGTTGGTTAATGGTTGGAACGACCCTTGGAACATTTTTTTTTCCTTCTGAATTAACCCTAGGAGTTATATAACCAACCGAAGGGGTTGTTTTTTTTTGTTGAAAAAAAATTTCTGAAACAAACGGGTTACATTCACGTGCAGGCCAAAAAAAAATAGAAAAAAACAAGCACGATTTGAGAGAATAAAGGGTTGAAAAAACCAACCACTGGTAGAGTCATAAAACATATAGCCCGACCCAGAAAACATCAAAATTTTGAAGAATCTTTTTGGAAAAACCAAAAAAACCAAAACAAAACTTTATTTTAATGCTGATGTTCTAGTCTAGTCAAACCAGAAAAAATCATCAAACTTTACCACCACCAACATTGATGTTTTTTTGTTGTGTTTTGTTGTTTGGAAATTCATATTTTTTATTTGATTCCGGTATAATTTTTTTTGGACATAAAGACCACACAAATTTACAATCGACCACCTTCGAAGTATCATCATCCTCATCGTAATAATTTTCATCATCCATCCATCATTTATGTTCGAGATATTAATCAAAACAGTCATGTTTTGTCGTTGTCGTTGTTGTTGTTTTGGTTGTCATAAAACTAAAATGCAATATTCATCTCAACAACTGGATCAAACATCATCGTTTGATTGATTGATTGATTGATTGATTTGATCGCAAAAATCTGATTTTTAAAAGTGTGCAATTTTTTTTTTCTCTCGTAAATTTCAAAAAAGTTTTTCGGTAAGTTTTTCAAATATGATTTTGTTTGTTTGAAAACTGTCCGCTAGATGGCCGTCTTGGTTCTACTTTTGGGTTTTTTTGAAAAATATTTTTCCGACATTTTTTCCGCCATCTGTCATATTTCTGTGTGTTTCTTCGAGAGATCGTGTGATTTTTTGTTTGTTTGATAAAAGGGTTAACAGGGCCGATAAAAAAACTGAAGACTATTTTCACCATCATCAACGTGTCAAATCAATGATGTTTCGGGCCAAAAAAGAAAAGTTTAAAATTCCCCGATTGCCCCGATTTGAATTTCATTTTTTGCATCGATCAAAAAACGACTCTATATATAAGTGATCTATATATAGAAAAAAAACAAACTTTTAACGATGAATGAGAAAGATGGGGGGAAAATGGAGAGAAAACCTTTGGCCTTTGAAACGTAGACGGATGATGTGTGTGTGTGTTTGGGATCAAAGGACAAACATTTTACATGGTGTTTTTTTTGACTGAAATTTCTCTGCTTTTGGATCCAATCAACATGATTGATGAGTGAAATGAGTGAACCAAACCGGGGAATGTTGCCAAAAAAAAACCCTTTGATCATCATCTTTGTCTTATTTATTAACCCGTTGAAAGTTTTGAAAATTTAGAAAAAAAATGAAGTTTTTTTTTTGTTGTTGAAAATCTTCCAGTGAAAGTAGATCCGTTCGGTTTGTTTGTTCGGTTTTTTTTTCTTGGTTGATGAGATCAAATCATTCAACAACGAAACAAAAAAAATGGTGAAAACATCCTTGACATTCATTTCAATGAAACATCAGTCAAAAGAAATTTTTCACTCGAATGTCATGAGAAACAACAAAAAAAAAATTCACTAACCGCATCCATTTTTTTTCACTGAATCACTAAATTGGATGGATGGATGGATGATTTGAAAATCTGATGGGAATCTTTGTTTTTTTTCGCGTGCACAAGAAAAATACCTTGCAAAATAACCCTTTCATAAAATGGAAAGCGAGGGAGGTTGTTGTTGTAGTCATACTGGAGAGGAAAGGGTTTGGACGTGTTGAAATTGATATTGCGCGGGTGGTTGTGATGCAATTTTCAAGGTGTGTGAGAATGAGGACAAATTTTTTGTAATTTGGTTTTTTCTGTTGTTGTAAATCTTGAGAAAAAACATTTCAGAAACCTATAAACATCTAGAAATCGTTTTGGATCAAAACCAAAGGTGTGTCGTCCATGAAGATTCCCAAGATTTTTGTTGTTTTGACATTCTTTTTTCGGATCGTGGGATTTTGTCAAAACGACAAGTCAAAGTTTTTTTTTCTGCACTTGCCTTTTTTTGGGATGCATTCGTTAACCCAATCATCACCACCTACAACAACCTGAAACTGGAACTATCATTTCTCCTCAGACTATATATAAACGATAAGATTTTTTCTCATTTTGGTTTCATTTATCTGGTGAAATTTTTCGAAGAAATCTTTTTGGAAAGAATTTTTTCCGAAAAAATATCTTTCCGAAAACTTTTTCCGCTGACCACTGAAAAACTAACAAAAAAGTGTAATTAGTGAGAAATTAAAATCGATCAACAAAAACAACAGCAGCAACCAAATATTCAATTACAAAATTTCTATATCTTCATAAATAAAGATTGTTTGTTCGTGTGTGTGTGTAAGTTTTTTTTCGGGAAACTTTCCAACAATTTTTTTTTTTTGGAATCTACCAAAATTTTCCAAACTTAAACTCGAACATCATTATGGTTTTTTTTCTCCTTCTTCTACATCCACTATAATGACATTCGCCCAGTTTGTTGTTGTTGTTGTTGTTTAGGCAGTAAATTTTAATTTTTTTTTAATTTCGAAAGAATATCAGCATCAGTGCAACCGACAGAATTGTTAACCGGAAAAACAAAAGAACGAACGAAAAAAATAACCAAATTCGAGCTGCATTCTATCTCTCCCTTCATCCTACCATTACCACCGAAAAAAAAAAATTTTCGGGAAAGAATTTTTCCCGGAAAATATTCTATATAGCCATTCTGTGTGTGTGTGTGTGTGCGTTTGGTGTTTTGGGTGTGTTCGAATCCTTCATTGTTTGTTTTTTTCTCATTCGAAAACCAATTCTTCCATTGCGCATTCAGAATTTTTTTTTAACCCTTTGATTCTTTTGTTTTTTTTTCGGTGAAAAAAAAGTGGGAAGGTCCATGTCCGATTCGACCAACCAACCAGTGAACTAACTCGAACGATGAAGAATCAGCCCGACAACGACGACGACGATAATATTCAACCCGTTACCATAATAAAGGATGCTAATGATGATGATGATGATGATGATGAAAGTAATTTAAGCTCGAATAAAGAATTTAATTTTAGTAGTGGTGGGGTTGATGATTGTAATGTAAGCTCGAATTCATTCGAAACATCAGTTGTCCAACAGCAACAACAACAAAGCTCGACGCCAACAAAACGGAATTCAACATTGAAAACACCAAGTTTGGATGAAAATTCAAACCGAAATTCAATGAAAAATAAAAGACAAAACTTCGATGAAAAATTATCAATAATCGATAGCGAAATGTTTTCAACACATCAAAGAATTTTGGGCCGAAATCTTAATGGTACAAGTAAGTCTATGGGAAGAAAATTTTTTTTTTTTTAAAGTTAGCTTCACTGCAATGTTTTTTGTTCTGAGTGCTGAGCGCTGAAGGGTTAGTTGAATGCTGAAAAAAATATATTTGCATGACATTTGATGTTGACATTTTAAAATTCATTTATTCATTTCTCAATTTGATTTCTCAATTTGATTTCGTAGGTTGTGTTAATGAAGTGTTAATTAGTGACCAAAGAGAGTGAGAAACAAGGTAGAGATGCATGTTTCAGTGGAAAAATGACGACCTTTTGGCAAATATTTGTAAACATTTAAATTCTATGATGATGATGATGTATTTGTTTTCGGAAACATATTCTTTTCTTGTTTTTCATCCTCCTTCTTCTTTGAATATTTTTACATCAATTAATCAGAATTTCTCTCTCTCTCTTTTTGGTCAGTCAAGAATCGATTGACAGAATAGTGGACAAGGGAAACAAATTATTCAAAACAAATCAATGTTGACACATTGTCAATCAGTACAAAATTTGAATATTTTCAAAAGAAATTTTTATTCATTACTTGGTTGCTTGGAAAAGAAAACAAAAAAAGCAGAATCAAGAATATTCTGTTTGGCTGATATTCCGTATTCTTTGATGTTTAGTGAAACAAAAAATGCGATTTGAAAATTCATAGGCGGGTAGTCAAATAATTTTTTCTTCTTTCTTTCAACCCGTTATTTCACATTTGGGGAAAAGAAATCTTGTCACACTGTCTCTCTCTCTCACACACACATTCAATCATTAACACTGTGTGAGTAAGCAGAGAGAGAGAGAGGTTCCAGGGAGAACCCATTCAAATTTTTTCTCTTTTTTTTCATTTTTTTTAACTCTTTTCACCCATTTCCCGAATTATAATGCCGAACCCATTTTCGGGTTAGTTTTTTTCGTTCGTTCGTTATTCATTCACTCTTTTACATTATTCGGTTATTGTCGAATGAATGAGAGGGAGAAAATGAGTGGGTGAAGAGAGTAGGGAAAAAAAACCAGAAAAAAAAATGAACGAATGAAATTATCGAAATGGGACTCTCTCTCTCTCTCTCTCTCTTGCCTATCTGGCTGGTTTGTTTGTTTGGGACCAACGAATTTTAACATCACCACCACCACGATGACGACCAAACAACCATGCCCATCATCATCATTGAATGAATGAATGGAACGATCATACAACACAAGGGTGGAAATGATAGAGAAAAACAAAAAAACGTTCGATTCTATTTCCACACACAAACTGACAACAACATTCGATTTTTTTCATTCGTTTTGGATTGGTTGATTTTTTTTTTGTTTTCCAATCTGGATTCTTTTCAAATTTTGTTTTTATATGTTTTTTTTTTCAATTATTCAATCAAAATTATGCAATTTTCGGTGTATTTTGTAAGTTTTGATGTTTGATCCAGTGTGTGTTTGGGTGTTTATAGTCGAAAAATTTTGAAATAATTTTCTTCAAAGAAATATTCCTAATTCTTGTTTTGTTTTGTTTTTTCCCTTTAAAAAAACCAATCATCAATCAATCAATTGAAAATATTAGTTGCAATGACAACACAACCATCAAATGAATCTGAATTACAATTATATCGTGTTTTACAACGTGCAAATTTATTATCATATTATGATACATTTATTTGTCAAGGTGGTGATGATGTACAACAATTATATGAAGCTGGTGAAGATGAATTTTTAGAAATAATGGCATTAGTTGGTATGGCTGCTAAACCATTACATGTAAGACGTTTACAAAAATCATTACATGAATGGGCTACTAATCCAGGTAAGTTTTTTGCAAATATGAAGCAATTTGAAGCAATTTGATTCTATTTCGACTTGATTAGCTTTATTTCAATCACCATTAATGCCATCATTTCATTCGAATAATAATCAATCAACAAATTCATCATCATCATCATCATTAACTGGACAATTAACTAGTAATGTTGATTCGGTATCAACAACACCGACAACAACAACAACAGCGGCAACATCATCTACATCCACAACATCGATGGCTATTTCAACACGAACAATATTAGGTGGTGGTCATCAATCATCATCTACGGCTATTACGGCTCAATCAACATCACCATCCGCAACAGCATTACATCGACAACAAAATTCAAATAGTCCGGCTAATGTATCATTTCATACCAGATCTGCCGCAGGTAATCAATCGAAAACACCATCACCAAGTCAATTCCAGGTAATTGTTGTTGTTGTTGATGTGGAAATAGAAATTCATTTCATTCATTTTTCCCTTTAGCCAAACAATAATGTTGAACAATATAGTCAACCATGTAGTCCAATAACAATGACGCCAATATTAACCGAACGACAAATTCAACGTTTAGCTGATGCTGCTGAACAATTGGTTAAAAATTTACCTGCATCAATTTTAGATCTTAAACCAACAATCGGTAATAATAATAACGGGAATAAAAAACGTATTGTCAAAGAAATTGAGGTTAGTAATAAATAATAATAATAAAGATTAAGAAAGTAAAGGGTTAAAGTTTTTTTTTTGTTAAACCATGATCTCTGCGACCATCTGTTCGTGATGATGATGAGAGAGGGGGAGGAAGAGAGAGAAAAAAACTTGTGTTAAAATAGTCGAAAAAAAATTGCTGCAATTTTTTTCTTAGCCAATTGGCTGATGACAAGAGAGAGATACGCCTATTCGAAGGCATGGCACAAAAAAAAAAATATTTTTTTTGATCCGCCCCAGGGTTCAACACAACGCGACACACACGGGCCTTTTTTTTCTATCTGCCCCAAAAATCAAAATACCGTTTGGATTTTAAATTTGGAAAAAAAAATTTCATTTTTTTCTGATTAACATAAAAAATTTGATAAGTTTTTTTTGAATTCAAAAAAAACTGATTCAAAACTACCCCGTGAATAAGTAAAAAAATGGATCGATCCATTTTCTCTCTCTCTTCAACCAACTGCCAATTTGAATGTTTTTTTTGCTGCTGGTTGGTTGATTGGTTATACTGCAGTGTTTATACAATGAAACAATGAGGATGTTTGTGAGGAGAGAGAGAGAAAAGTGTTTTTTTTTTCGATGCGCATCAATTCATTATCGTACAACACATCCCTCTTTTTCTCTCAGGGGTTAAACACAGAGGGAGAAAAAAACCCAAGTCCTGTCACCCATTATTGTTTGCATTTGAAAAAAAATTGGATTTTTTTTTTGCATTCAGCGATTGGCTAGTGAGTGATTCATTCATCCATTTTGATGTTTTTTTTCATTATAGTTTTTTTTCTAAACATAGTTACTATAGGATTTTTTTTGCTGTTGCTGGATAATGAAGGGTTGATAATAAAAAAAACTATAAGAAAAAAACCAGCAATTTTTTTTGACTCGGTTAACGGTTTTTTTTTCTGGATTTTTGAATTTTTTTTCCACCATATAGAACATAATGACAATGTTAGAAAATGATCCACATCGTATGAATGAAATAAGACGTTATGCTGCAATTTATGGCCGTTTTGATTGTAAACGTAAACCGGAAAAACCATTAACATTACATGAAGTATCGGTGAATGAAGCTGCTGCACAGATTTGTAATAAAATACCACAATTACTTTATCGTCGTGATGAATTATTTCCATTAGCAAGGCAAGTTGTACGTGATAGTGGTTATCAATATTCAAAAGGACATTCAAGGTATGATGACCAATATTTGTTCTTGATTTATTGATTGAATTACGTTTTTTTCTTCATTTTGTAAACTTCAAAGATCCCAAAGTTGTCGTATTGGTGGCAGTGGTGGTGCTGGTGGCGAAGATTCAAATACATCAATCAATAATGAATCAACAACAACAACAACAAAACGTATTCGTCTTGTTGATAATCATAACCATAATAATAGTAGATCTAGTCCATTATTGAATCAATCATTAAATAATGGTGATTCGGGAAAAAATTCATCAATCGGTGGTGGTGGTGGTGGTAATCATCATCAAAAAGATGATCGTAAACGACGACATGTAAGTTGTTTTTTGGGTAGAATCCTTTTAGGAGAGAGAAAAAATTGCAAACATTGAAAAACTTCATTTTTGTTAAACTAGAATCGTTTGGAAGGAATAGTAGATCAATTAAAATCATTAAGTAATGAACAAGAACAGATACAAAATCAAATAAATGAAGCAAATGAACAAGAAAATTTTCATGAATTAAATCAATTACAAAATGAATTGAATTTGATTAATGATCATCAAATGAAATTGGTTAATGAAAAAAGTCAATTAGAACAACAACAACAGCAGCAACCAAAACAACAACAAGATCATCAAAAGTAAGTTTTTGCAAAAAAAAAAATTATCTATTTAAACATGATTCTATTTCGATCCATATTTGATGTTTTTTTTTTGCGGTTGTTTGAGTAGAAATAGTTTGAAAAAATCCTTATCATCAGATCAAACAGAAACAATGATGATGATGATGATTGAAAGAGAAGGACAAGGAGAACATAAAACAATTGAAACAGATGATACTGATGATTCACAATATTCATTATATTCAAATGAATCAACAATACCAACAACATCATCATCATCATTGTTACAAGAACAACAACAACAACAAAATAGCCATCATTCATCATTATCAAATGATAATGTTGGTGGTGGCGGCGCTAGTGTTTCAAATGAAGCAACAACAATAATGACCGGTCCGACAGGTAAATCAGGTAAAAAGAAAACTGCAAATGGCTTACATCAACAATCATCGACACCAAAAACGACATTATCATCATCAAATGATGACTCGATTGATTATGGTAAACATTTAAATGATGTTATCGATGAAGGATTACGATTGATGGAAAATGTTATTATCGATGAAAATAATATTGATTTAAGATTATTTAATAAATATACTGAAGTATTACGTAATAATAATAATGCAACTATCACCGGTAATGGTCAATCATCGGATATTATTAATAATAATTATAATAATAATTATCGTTCACCGAAAGCGGATACATCATCAACAACTGTTCATCATCGACAACGTGGAAGACCCCCTAAGAATAATCAATCGTTAATGAATACCAGCAACACAACAACAGCCACTATATCATCAAATGAACGTTTAGATAATACATTTTATGAACAATTATTAACACAAGCACAAATACAACAACAAATGCAACAATTATATCAACAAAGTTTTTATGCACAAGCATTTTTTGGTGATTTTAATAATTCGGCCATTACATCACCATCATCAATTGATACTGTTGCTAATTTACCATCATCATCATCATCCACATTTCAAATTGATCATTGTAAAACTATCGATCATAATGATGACGACGATAAAAATATTGATCGTATGGAAATTGTACAAAGTTTAAATGCATTAATGTCAATATCAAGCAATGGAAATAATGATAATGATGGTGGTGGTGGCCATCATCATAATCATAATCATCATCGACAAACATCATCGGTGACGATAGATGGAGCCACTGAATCGACACAATCAAATTCATCATCACCATCGACGACTACGACGACGACATCAGTCGAATTTAAAATGTCATAAAAAATATGAATATTTTTGATCATTTCTTTTCTTTTATTTGGTTCAACAAAAAATAAAAACATTTTAACAAAATGGATTGTATCATTAACTGATTATTTAAAAACAGGCAATGCATTAGTTTTCCAATTTGAATGCCAATCAATTCCATTAAAACTGCTATCGATATTTTTTTGCATACGTTTCAATTCTAAACATATAGGAAAATCTTGTAATAATCTCATCATACATTGAACAAGTGTAGCTGAATCATTGAATAATAATCCATATTGTTCTTCGATAACCAATTCGGATATACTAAAATTTTTGAAATAAATTAATAAAATTGATGTTTTTTAAAAAAAAACGAACAAAATAGATCCAGGGAAAAAATTTGCTAACCTTTGATATCGATATGCACAGACAGGTAAACGAGCACCAAACATATCCAACACTTTCATTGGTAAATCTAATCCACTTGATGATTTATGTAAACAAACACCAAGATCAGCACATGCTAATAATTTTGGATAATCTTCAGCTGAAAGCCATGGAAAAACAAAACGTGTATATCGGAATGAATATGAATGTTCCACCATACGGATATAATGTTGTTTCATTGGACCTTTACCGGTAATGAAACAGATAATTTTCAAATCATTATCTGTACAAATTAATTTTTCAGCATAATTTTGATCAAATTCATATAATGCATCCAATAGAATTTGAAAATCTTCATCTTTGGTCCAACTTGTACTGCTCATTAGGATTACAGGACGATTTGGTTTTAATTGATATTCATCATTTTTAAATGAATATCTTGTAAATAATGTTTCATTTTGGCCATGATATTCTAGCTGTGAATATTCGGATTGTAATTTTTCCAAAAATAAATGTTTATCTTCATTTGATGTTAATGGTTGAAAGAATGAATATGGTCTATCATATAAAACGATAGCTCTATGATGGACAAGAGGAAAAATATCAATAAAATTGAATTAAACAAGACACTATTCGAATAATCATACTTTTTACCGATTCGTTTACGAAGATCATCTTTCATCGAACGTGTAACACAGAAATTATAATCGGAACGTTTACCAAAATTAAATTCCAGTCTTGAATATAAACGAACTAATAAATGTTTTTCACCTAATGACAATGCTAATATTGTATAACCATAATTATGCCAATCGATAATAAATTTCGATGAACGAATACGACAAACAAACCAGACTATGATCAAGGTAGGCACTGATGGTGGATTCTTGATTGGTAAAATAATGAAGAAGGAAAAAAATTAAAATTAACGCGTTCGCTACCAGCGACGCATATATGCGTCGTTTATTTGCTGTAGTTCTATGTGTTTTTCGAAATCTCCGGTAGCGAACGCGTTAAACAAATTTTTTTGTTCTGTCCAAACTTACTTGAACCAGAATATAATCCGGTCGTGGAATTAACATTAAATTCCATAAAAGAAATATAGTGTTGAATAAAATTTTAAAAAAATAATTAACAAATTTGGGAAAACCTAAATTTGATTGAAATGAAACAACAGTGTCAATTTTAAGAAAAAATTCCAACAAACAAATTCAAAAACATTTACATTTTATCGATTGATATGATGATAATGGATATATTCGTATACGTGGATTTGATAAAAGCTGTTCATGTGGCCGTGATTCTTGATCAGCAACAATATCAACATGAAAACCAATATTAGCTAATGATAATGAATGATATTGCATACGAGGACTATGTCCAATATCACCGGAAACACATATACAAACACTACGTGATTCATATGGATTGGTCATTTTGTTTCAAATTTTCTTTTTGCTCAAATCCAAAATAAAACAAAAACAAATTGAATTCAAATGGCCATGGATTTGTTTACATTCATCATTCATTGATCATCAACTTAAAACGACATCAACATGTGAAAAAAAACACAAAAGTACGGCCATCTAGCGATCGGAATCGAAATCAATGTGATGATTATGCAATGATTTTTTTTTTGTTTTCAAATTCAAAACTGAAAGAAAACATTATCATTTTTTGATTTAGGATTTTGAAAATCAAAATTGTATTAATAATTTTATTATTATTGGAAAACGAAAAGATTGAACCAAAATAGAAAATCAAGCAGATTTTTTCAATTGGATATTCTTTGCAATGGTTTATTTACGTTTTTTCGGATGGAGAACAAAAAAAAAGATTTCACTACTCAATTTCAATTTTGTTTTTCAAAGTTATCATCATCATTATCATGAAAATCATTTCATCCCTCTCTAGCTCTTCTCTTATTTCTCAAACCAATTCAAATTCTTCTCACAATCCTACCAGTTGTTGTTGTTGTTGTGATTGTTGTTTTTGGAAAATTTTCATACGAAATTTTTCATTTTCTTTTTTTTAAATTTTTGAATTTTTTTTTATTCATCTAAATATTCTAACCATATGGATGATTATTTCAAGTGAATGAAAGTGAGTGAAATATCCGAATTTATATGAATGAAAGATATATAATGAAAGAGAGAGAGGGAAACACATCAAAAAGCAAGCAAGAAGAGAGAGAAAAACAAAATTCAAGGAAAACATATAAAATTCTTTACAAATATACGTTGCATATGGATGATGATGATGATGATGGTAATAAACCTAGAATAATGATTATTATTATCATCATCATCATCATTCAGATTCCGACAAATGTTTTTCGTATGTGGATAATGATGATAATGAATTTTAAGCGAATTTTTTCCTTCGTTTTCAAAGGAAACGTGAAATATCTGAATATGATGATGATGATGATGATGATGAAATCTTATATTTTGAAAGAATCTTTTTTTTGGAAAGAAAAAATCTTATCCAAAAGTAAAATCAAGTAATCAGAAAATCACATAATCTTGGCCATTGCCATTAATAAAACACACACACAAACATAGACATAGAGAGAGATAGTAAAAAGAAAAAAAACAAAAAAACAAAAATCCAACTTACAATTTTCAGAATAATAAATTTTTTTCAATGGAGATTTTCTGATGTTGAATGAGCAGAATATACCAGCAGCAGCAACATGATTCTCTTAAGTCATTTCTCAATCAACTTCTTCTTCTTCATCATCATTGTGTTTTGTTTCCAGGAAATAATTTGATTTCAAATTATCATTATTATGATGATGTGTTTTCATTCGTTGTCATTCATTATATTCTTCTTCGGCTTTTTATTGAATAATAATGATGATTTAGATTCGTTTTTGTTTTGTTTCTTGTTTTGTTTCATCTATCAACAAACAAACACCTGAAAAACAAAAACAATAATAATAATAATGATGTCGGAAATTCTTTTATTGAATTTAAAAAGCTGAAAACAAAAACAAAGGAAAAACAAAAACAAAAATCAAAAAACAAGAATCGAAAAAACAAGAATTCAATGAATGCGCGTGCGTAAAAAGAATGTGTATATAGAATATTCGAATATTCGAACATTCAAACATTCGAATCTTGCGTTTGCGTACAACCGATTCATATTCGCAAACAATGTTTCTGTTTCTGTTTTTCATCGTCGAAATGATATTCTTTTATTCTTTTTCGTCTTGTTTTTCGATCAGAATCACATTTTAGCCATCACCATCATTATGAAATGGTAATTTTATTTCAAATGTCAAAAAAAAGATAGAAAAAGCAACAACAACAACAACAACAAAAAACCATCCGAAATAGATGAAACATTCATTTTTTCCGCTGTGTTTTTTTTTGTTTTGATTAAACGCATCTAAACACCCACACAAACTTTTGTTTTTATTGTTCATCACCGCTTCTTTGTTTGCGTTTTCTTTCCTCTACGATTCTTGTGTAGTGATTTTTTTTCCCGAATGAAAACATATTTAAGAAAGGTGCGGAATATTTGAATATATTTCATATATTTCAATGTTTTCTTTTGTAAAGATTCGACGAATACAATTCGATGCTTGATTGATCATTAACCAATTCATCCATCATTTAAATGTTATAAAAAATTTCAATTTCTGTACTTTCGATTTCCAACTGTTTTCATTGATTGGAAGAATTTCTTTGCTTCCCCCCTCAGAAAAAATCGATGAAAATCATTGATATCATCATCATCATCAAAATAACAAAATTAATAATCACTTTTTTTTGCACACTGTCAAAGAGTCAAATCAAAATTCATTTCGAATGTTTATTTTTTGAATTCAACAGCAGCAACCAAAAATTCTTCAAAAAACTCAATTTTTCATTTTTCTTTTGTTGAACATCTTTTGAATTGTTTCGCTTTATTTTTCCTTCATCATCATCAAATGAATTTTTTTAATTCCATCATCATCGTCGATATTGATTGATTATGAACATTGTGTGTGTGTGTGTTTGTTTGGTTAGAAAAACACCAGCATCAGCAAAATTTTTACTTGTTTTCACTAGAATCATCTATTCACGAAATTTTCTGTTTGAATTTTACACCGGTTTTTTCCCCTTCCAACAAAAATGTGATTGACAAGTTTTAAATCGTTAAATGTTTTCTTTTTGTTTTCTGTTGTTGATTGTTTAATGATGGTGGTGATGGTGAAGTAATGGAAAACATTTCCAAAGAAAAAACACCAAATATCATGGTGTTGGCGGTGGTGGTGGTTATTATCATCATGATCCAATCATCAATTTAAAAGAATCATTCAATTTCATCACGAAAAACAAACAAAACGAAAAAAAAAAACAAAGAAGAAGAAAAAGTTTCAATTATAAGATTTTATTATCGTTATTTTCATTTTCATTTTCATTATTCAATGATGTTGATGTAATTTTTATCGATGTTTCTCTCTGTGTTTGTTTTGTTTGTTTTTGGTTTGAAAAAAAGTGTGAATTTTTTTTCTTTTCTGTTGTCAAATTGAATGCAATGAGAGAGAGATGGTAAAAAAATGGAGAATTCACGATGTGGATATAGTTGGAGAATCTTCTTTTGGTGAGGATGATGATGATGAATTTTGGTGAATTTTTACGCTGCAACAACAAACTTGTCACAACATTATTATTATCGTTTGTGTGCGTCTGTGTGTTATGACATTGTTTTTTCTTTTATTTGGTGAAAAGTTAAATTAAAAAAAAATTCATTAATCATTCCAAACAAACAGCATCATTTGATTTTCATTGTTGATATTCCAATCAATAATCGATAACAAAAACAATAATGGATCCAATAAAATTAATGAATTCATCAAATCAATTTTATAATGAACCACCACAATTAGAAGCATTATCATTTTATCCATGGCAAATATTATTAATATTAATTTATTCATTAACAGCATTCATTTCATTGGGTAGTAATGCATTAACAATATTAATATTATTACGTAGTGAACAAGTATCAACTGAATTATGGAAATTTTTATTAAATCTATCAATATCGGATATAACAATGGCTTTATTTTGTATACCATTCACATATACTAATTATATGCTTGGCCGTTGGATATTTCCACGTTTTCTTTGTCCAATAATACCATTTTTTCAGGTAACAGCTGTTTCAGTATCAATTTGGACATTAACTATTATCGGTATTGATCGGTATGTGACATTTATTTGTTTTTTTCTCTGATTAATTGATTGATTTCATTTAATTGATATGAATTTTGGTTTGATTTAGTTTAGTCTGTTTATGTTTGTTATGTAATCAACTATTCAAACAGAGCAACGTTAAATCATTTATTTTTGTTTCATCATTTCGAAAGTATACATTAATTATGCAATATATGCAGATAAATTTACCTGTGTGTGTTTGTTTGATTCCAAAAAAAACATCTCTCCCCTTTCGTTTCATGAATGGCAAACATTTGTAACATGTGTATAGTATTTATTTATCAATTTGACAAAGAAAAGCTTTTTTATGTAGAAACAACAACCGAAATAGTATTAGTGTATGGGAGATAATTAAATGAAAAAATACCAAATACAACAAACAAAAATATTTGGTAAATTAGTCAATTGTTAATGATGATGATGATGATAATGGAACAACAAAAAAAACATTCTATTTAATTAGGTGAAACAACAAGAAGAATGACATATTCCCAAAAAAACACAGATTATAAATATTTAAAATGATCAAATTTTCATGATCAAATTTCAATTTATTCTTGCATATATTTAAATTTTGCTGTCAAATTTTCTTTTCCTGCTCTCACTTTTCCGAATAAATTTCATAGAAAATTCATTCTATGTTCAATATTCAAACTAAAATAAACTTGAATTCTGTATACACAAAATTGATTTTTTTTTGTTTTGCCAATCAATAATTAATTTGAATCGATTTGAACAGGAAACAGAAAAATTTGATTGCAAAAAAAAACCCTCAACAAAAATCAGATCAACAATAAATTTTTCATCAGAAACCTTTAATTTAGTCGAATAATATTGATTCAGTGGATTTTTTTTTTGTTTGTTCTTTTTTTAGATAGAAAAAACCAAAAAAAAAACCTTCATTTTATCAAATGGAATTGAAATCAAAAGTATTTTTTCTTCGGTTGTTGTTGTTGTTGTGATTAAAAGTGTATATTTTGTTTCATTGATTCATGTTGTTGTTGTTGCTGTTGTTGTTGTTATTAGTACTTTTTTTTTATCTCGGAAACAACCCATCAGCCTACGCAAACATTTTCAATGCAATGATATTATATTGAAATTCTTTGATTTATTTTTTAGTGTAGGTGTGAGGGGGGTATAGAATGGTTTAGAATCTAAAATTTAAATGTAGGTATTTTTTGTAGGTTAAATTTTGACATTTTTTTCGAAATTTTCTTTAACTTTTTGATTTTTTTTATTCTGTTGAATTATGGCTTGGCTCAGCATCCTCCTATAGATTCTATAGAATAAGGCCTATAGGGCAAAAATTCCATTGCTAACAAGGAAACAAAAAATAATGATATTTGAAAAAAAATTGAATTTTTTTTTTGAAACTAATTTTCACTTATTATTAACTTCAGGGCTTCAACTTATTTATAGCATTTTCTGTTGTTGTTGTTATATAAGCGCCTTGGTGAATCATTGTGGGTTAATAGGAAGCAATGATTAATATTTAGAATTCTATTAATTTATTTTTTAAATATTAATTTGAATTATTATTATCTTCTATCGTTTGCTTAGATTGGTTTTTTTTTTGGTTAAATTGTTGTTTGTTATGGATATTCATGTTGATATTGTGGATATTCATATTGATATTGTGGATATTTTGGATATAATTGTTGTTGTTGTTGTTGTTGTTGTTCGGGTTGTTGTGGATATTTTGGATATAGTTGTTGTTGTTGTTGTTGTGGATATGGTTGTAAGTTTTGATAATCCTGTTGTTGTTGTTGTTGTTGATAATATTGTTGTTGTTGTTGTTGTGGATATTCTGGCTGAAATATTGGTGGAAATGGATCTTGGTGTCTTTGATCATAAATTCGTTGTTGTTGCTGTTGTTGTTGATATCGTCGCTCATCGTGAAATTGTTCTTCTTCTTCTTCGTATTCTTCTTGTTGAGATTTTCGTTCTCGATCCGGAGATTTTCGTTGTTGTTTTCGTTCTTGATCCTGTCGTTCTTTTTGTTCCCGTTGTTTTCGTTCTTGTTCCAATTGTTCTTGTTGTCGTTTTTTATCTTTTTGTTGTTGTCTTTTTAATTCATAAAGTTCTTTCATCTGTATCAATACTGCAATAGCCGATGGTGAAAATAAAATATCTATATCATCATTATTAATATTCTTTTGATTATTATTATTATCATTTTTAATTGTTTCTTTTTCTTGTTTTTTTATTATTATTGTTTTTGGTTTTTGTTTTGATATCAAAATTGTTTTACTTCTATTATTTTTTTCATTATTAATCATTATTCGTTTCTGTGAAATCATTGTACGAACAGTATCATTTAATGTTTTCATTAATAATTTTCTTTGTAATTCAGATTTTGTTTGTAGTTGTTGTTTTGGTTGTTGTTGTTGTTGTTGTTTGATTGATTGTATTTTTTTCATTGATTTTTTTACTGATTTTTTCACCGATTTTCTAATTGATTTTCTGATTAATTCTTTCTTTATAATTATTTCATTATCATTATAATCATCATCATCAGTTTTGCTAAATGATTCTTTTTCAATCTTGATTGATTTATTATCAATTTTTATTTGTTCTTTAACAGGTATTTTATCAATTTTATCCATCGCATCTTTAACAGTTTTTATAGTTGATGTTTTTGTTGATGGTTCTAATTCATTTTGTTCAATTTGTTTAGCAATTTCCATTATTTTACGTTGTCGTTCAGTTTTTCTTAATGAATGATAAGATTTTGATTTTGATTTATATTTTTCAGCTATTGCTTCACGTAATACATTTGTTAATTTTTGAAATGGTGTTGAACGTGATTTTGAAGGAATTTTTTTCAATTTCATTTTTTTATTTCGTTCAAGATTTGATCGTGATTTAATTCGATATGATAAACCAGGACCTTTAACAGGACCTTTAACAGGACCTTTAACCGGACTAATAACAATACCGGGAGCAACACCAGGACCAACAATAATTGGAGTAACTTTTTCAGGACTTTTACCTTTACCAACATCATATCTTTGACTTTTTTTTGAACTTTTACTTGATTTTGATAATCTGGATTTTGATGTTCTTGATCTTGATGTTCTTGATTTTGATAATCTGGATTTTGATGTTCTTGATTTTGATGTTCTTGATTTTGATGATCTTGATTTCTTTGATTTCCTTGATTTCTTTGATTTCTTTGATTTTTTTGATTTCGATGTTTTTGTTTTTGATTTTTCACCAAATTTTCCACTTTTTCCTTTACTATGACTTCCACTTTTACTACTACGACTTGTTTCTTTTCCTCTTTTACTATGACTTGAACTTTTACTACCACTACGACTACTTTCTTTTCCTTTTTTACGATGACGTTTTTTTTTACGTTTTTTACGTTTTTTTCTTTTAAAACAATTAAATAATAAATCTTTTAATGTTAAACCAATTATAATTGAAAATGAAATAGTAACCATCATTATAATGATTATAATGTAAATACCAATATTGATCATTTTTAATTATTATTTATTATTATTCTTCTTCTTTGTAACGCGATTAAATGATCATAATTTTCACACATTCAATTCATTGAATGTTTGTTTGTTTATTTGATGTTTAAAATCAATTTTGTCAACAGTTTTTCGCAAACCATTTTATAATCAAAAATAGTGTGAAACAAAATTGAATTTGAATTTTATGAAAACAAACAAACAACAAATTCATTATGATGATTTCATTAATATTGTTGTTGTTGTTGGTTTTTTCATTTTATGAAAATTATTTCAAATGAATAAATTATAGCAGCAGCGGCAGCAGTTTGCTGCATTAAACAACCCAGAACAACAAAAATAACATGCAAAAAACTTTTCAAGTTTGGTTTTTTTAAATATAAATTATGAATAATCATTAAAATTTAAATTGAAATTCTGGATTCTGGATTCTGTTTTTTAAAAATTCCTGTTTGACTTTTTTTTTCTTGGATTTTTTGGTTTTCTGGGATGTGAAATGCGTACATTCTCTTGATGATGTTTTCCTGTTCATTCGAATCATTTATGGATATTAATAATTCAATGTTTCGGTTATGTTTTTTTTTTGTTTTCCTATTGATTTTTGAATGAAATTATCACCACTATCTTAATCCTGAATTTGCATTCGAAAGAATTTTCCAAAAAATTTATCAAAGTTGTCGTTTTTGTTTTTAATTTAACCATCTGTTTACAGTGAATGTCATTCACAATGATAATGATGATGATTGATTGTTGAATAATTGAAAATAAATGAATATAATGAACACACACAGAATCACCACCACCACCACCACCATCAGGGCTTTCCTTTTGACAGTAAAAATAATAAAATTAATTTAAAGCTAAATCAAAATGATAATTCTGTTGTCGTTGTTGATATAGTTTTCAATTCTATACGTGTTGGTTTATGAAACCCAAAACAAAAAGAATCCATGATGATGATTTCTTTTTCTTGTGAATTCATTAATTTTTTTTCACTAGCTTTTTTTTTCTGGTGGGAGGTTGTTGTTGTTTTCGGGGGTAACAGATTGAATCCATAAGATCAGAAAAGAAAAGAAAAGAAAAATTCATTTAAGAATGATGATAGAATTTTCATAATTTTCATTCTTCTTTTTCGAAATTTTCCTTTTAGCAAATTATTTTAGTTTTTGTCAAGCTGTTTCACCACCATCACCACCAGCCAAACTATTGTCATTTTTGATTTGATTAACCCGTTTGTTTTTCTTGGTGTCTTTTGTCGGATGTTTTGACGTCTCATGTACCAAGTGATGTCTCATTTGGATTGTCTTTTCTGCTTCGAAAATAATGATAATTTTCTTTCGGTTTCATTAAATCATACGTCAGAATAGCTGGAAATTCTCTGTATGTGTGTGAGTGATGTCAACATGAGAAAAAGTAGCTGAATGTTCAAAGAAAAATTCCCTATCTGTTTTATATCAGTTTGGTAAACATCAATAATAATGTTATTATGAATATAAGAATTGAAAAAAAAAATATCCATCATCATCATCGAAAGCAATCAATGAAATCGGTTTTTATTATTATTGATGATGATGATGAGAAACTTGAATAAACAAGGCAATTCGCCTTTTCTTCTTCTGATCAAATTTATTGCCATTTCTGTTGATATATTCTGTAGAAAAAAATGATCAACAGAAGATTGTTTGATTTTTTGATTATCCGAATCACTATGGAATTCGAAAAATAAACAAACAAAAAATATAAGAATCTATCAAATACTGTATATGTAGTGTTGCTTTCACCCAATTACTTTATATTCATCATCATCATCAAGATGATGATGATTATTATTATTGGGAATCATAAATTCTATTGCTAATCAACCGGTAATGATGATGATAATGATGATGAAACGATATTCTTTCTTTCTATTTTTGTTGTTGTTTTTTTTCCTCTCTCTCTCTCTCTCTCTCTTATGCATCATTCCACAATTTTATCCATTCAATTTCATTACAAAATTATTATTCGAGATTTGGAAAAAATGTTACAAAATATATCCAACTATGCCCAAAACAAAAAAAAACATTCGATCTGTTTCTTTTTCAAGAAAAATAATAATATTGACAACCCAAAAAAAATGAATGAAAAAAAGTTCCAAAGAAACGAAACAGAAAAAAAAAATCCAATTATATATAAGATGCCGATATATTGACTTTCGTAACCGAAAAAAATACACCTAAAAAAAGCATGATGATGATGAAATTCAAGTTTGCACCTTTAATATTATGAGAGAGATGGGAGAGAGAAAGCTTGATCATACATTAATCATTTTCGTTTCATTTTTCTTTCTGAAAATATTTTCTCACAAAGATTACTTGCAAGAAGAAGAATTGCAATGACAATGAGGTGAAAATATCATAATTTGAAATCATTTTGTTTTCATTTTCCAAAAAAAAAAACAAAATTCTTTTCCAAATTTTTTGTTTTCATTTTAAATAATGGAATGTTTATTGATTTATGATTATTTTACAGAGAAAGAGAGAGAGAGAAAGAGAGTGAGTGAGTGAGTGAGTACCCTTCGAATGAAAAATTTAAAATTTCAACATTGATTTTTCTTTGCAAAAATGTTTTTCCACTATTTTCTTTTATTTATTTACTACATATCCTACGCTATACTTGATTGCATTTGGAATGTTTTCGTTGATACGATTGACAAATTTTGTTTTCACATATTTATATATACAATGTGTGTGTGGATCATGTCAAAATTCTTAATCATTAATAAGGAAATTGAGTTTTTTTTTATTTCACTGTTTGTTTGTTTGTAAAAAAAAGAAGAAAACAAAACAAAACAAAAAGTGTCAATATCTTTTGTTGATGTTTAGTGTTCATGTGTTCGTTCATGTGTACAAATAGTTTTGAAATCTATTCAAAGAAATTTCCAAAGAAATCAAAAATAAAATTCTTTTTCCCTATTAAGTTTTTGTTTGTTTTTTTTGAAGAAAAAAAAGCAAAAAGAAAAAAAATTGAACATTGTCAATCCGTTTCGGATTCAGACAGAAAAAAAACAAGAAGAATAATGTAGAATAAATAAATAAACTATAGATCAAATTTCATCATCATCATCATCATGAATAAATGAATGAATGAATGATAAGTAAGAAGAAAACAACAAAAAGATGTGAATTTAAAATCAGAAGAAAACAACCAGAATAATTTTACTTTTTTTCCCCTCATTTCCTTAACATAATGTTAATATTTTTAAAAAGTTTTTTTATTTTTGATAATCAAATTTGAACAAAATTTATACATTTGTTTTTCTTCTTTACTTTTTTTTAATTTTTAAATAGATTTTTTGCCATCATTTATCCATTTCGTTCAATGTTATGGCTAAAACGACATAAAGTGATAACAATATATGGTATTTGGTTGTTTGGTGCATTGATTGCATCACCACAGTTATTTTATTCACGTATCGAATCATTTAATTATCGTGGTCAACAATATGATGATTGTCGTGAACAATTTAGCTATAATGTTGGCCTTTTATATACAATATTTTTATTTTTGTTCACATTTTTTTTACCAATTATTGCATTAATATTTGTTTATTCAAGAATTTGTTTACATTTAATTAATAATACAACTGTACCGGGTAATCCTGATCAAAATCGAGATAAATATTGTGTTAATAAAAAAATTAAGGTAAATAAAAATTTTTATTGTTTTTTTAATTAACATATTTTTCTTTCATTTTTCTCTCATTTTAATAGGTAATCAAAATGTTGGTTACAATTGTTGTATTATTTGCAATGTGTTGGTTTCCAATACATTTATTTCAATTATTAGTATGGTTTTATCCATCCATACAAAAACAGAAAACAACATTTTCCTATTATGTTTATGTTGGATCATATTTTCTTTGTCATTGGTTAGCAATGGCACATTCATTTGTTAATCCATTTGTATATTGTTTTATGAGCGGAAATTTTCGGGTAAGTAGAAATTTGTTTTTTGTTTTCATTAATAATTTCTACCACAATTTATCATATCATATCCCCCCTTTTTTTTGTGGCTAAAAGCAATGAATAGAATTGATAGTTATCACTTTTTTTCCCAATATGTTTTGAATTATTATTATTCTATGTGTGTTTGTGTTTGGAGTTTTGATATATATTGAAAATATTTATCTAATTCGATTCATTTCATTTTCATTTTTTTTCGATTCACTAAACAAACAAACAAATAATGATTATGGATAAATATCCAATTATGAATATGATAAATATGCCATATGCCTTTTGAAAACAACAGAATTTGCGAATACGAAAAAAACGAATGTGTTTGTTGTGTGTGTGTGTGTAAATTGTGATAAGAAGCAATGAGAAAAAAAAACAAAGTTGAATTATTTGATCTTTTGGATGGTTGGTGATGATCGGGTTTTTATTTATTTATATAGAAGAATAAAAGAAAAGAAAAAGTTTAGTCAATGAATGAAATGAAAGAAAGAAATTGATGAAATTGAAATTTTATTTTCAATTTTTTTATTTGTTAGAAAAAGAAAAATTGTCACCATTATTAAGTAAATATTCATTTTTCAAGCACAGGAAAAAAAATTTCGATTTCGATTTTTTTTTGCTTTCAATTGCTGATTCTTTGCTTCTTTTTTGCTTTTCAATTGTCAATTTTTAATTGAAAATCTTAATAAAAATTTTTTATTATTCACATTCATTGACAATATATATTCACATTATCAATATCCATTGTCAAACACACACACATTGGATGATGACAGTGTTTGAAATTGATTACTGCAGCAAAACGAAAAGTTTCCTGAATCTTTCCCTATTTTTTCCTCTGTTTTTTTTTCATTTATTTTTATTTTTTGCTTTTGTTTTATTTTTTTGTTTATTTTCGTTTTTTTTCTGGTGAAATATCGATGGAATAACCGAAAAAAAAACATTGAAACAAAACCAAATATAAAGTGGTTTTTATTCACATCATCATCATTAACAACAACAACAACAACAACACCAACAACAATAACAACGATGACGACAGCTAAAAAACAATATCCCGAGAATCAATAAAAAAAACGACAAACGAATAATAAAGGTGAATAATGAAAACAAACAAACAAACAAACAAAAAATTCTCTGTCTGGGATTCATTTTCCCCAATGACAAAAAAACTTGATGATGATGATGATGATGATGGGAAACAAAACAAAAAAATTATTATTATTATTATTATTATGGTGGTTTTTGGGGGAATGGATAGAATGCACCGAAAACAACCACAACGAAAAACAGCAACAACATCTTTTTTGTTTCTCATCATTTTTCATTCATTCATTCATTCACGATTCATTTACTAAATAATTGGATCAAATGAAAAAACTAGAGATGGTCATTGAAAGAAGTGAAAAATTATATGGTTTGAAATCGGTTTTTTTTTAATGTGGTGTATATATTGATGGACGATTATAATCAACGGTTTGGTTTCTTTTCTTTTTGTTTATTATAATTGGTCCAGAAAAAGCTAAAATATTTGTTTGTTTGGTTTATGTGTTTCAAACGTCCTTCATGATATAGACTTTCTTTTTCTTTACTTTTCATTTTTTTTAAAATCGCTCTCCATTATTATTTTTTTTTAATGGAGTTCTTTATCGATTAACGATCAATTTTTCGATTCTGATTTGATTGAAAAACAACTAAGAAAAATTGCGAAAAAAAAGAAACAAATTTTTCCATTGAATTTTAATCATTAACTAATAATTATTTGGGAGGGGAAGGGTTAAATTTTATTTTATTTTTGTGTGTTGAATTATGTCATTGGTGTTTAGAGAGGAAAAGCAAAGAGAAATAAGTAAAAGTAAAAGTGCAATCATCGATTATTAATCAATAAAATCATTCAATTGTTGTAATTGACCATTTTTGTGTTTTTTATAAAATTTTACAATTAAAAAGAATGCAGCAATATAGCCAAGAAATGCTTCAAATAAACCACGAAATGTTAGATTACCAAGTGTACCAAATGTATTGACAATTTTTCGTCCCCAAATCAATCGTTCATAAAGATCATCATATTTTAATTTTAAACGTAAATGTATTGAACGTTTTAATTGTAATTGCATTGCAGGTATATAATCATTGATTTGATGAAAATTTCTTGACATATTTGCTAATAACAAAAATGGAATTAAACCAGTTAGTGCATGTGATAAGGTAATTATAATTAATAATGTTGTCATTTCTGGTCTTAAATCTTCAACAACTATTTCACATAAAAATGTAACATTAATCGGTATCGAAATTAATGCATAATAATATAATGCATCACTCCATGTTGTTTTATCATCATAAAGTACATTATATGATAATTTTGTATGTTCAACTAAATAAAATCTTAATTGTTTCATATGTTTAAAATTTATCGATACACCTGATTTTGATTTATGTAATAGTTGAATAAATTTTTTATTCATATCAACTAATTCATGATGATAAATTTGATAGCCAGCCATTATTGTATATGATAATAATAATGCACTTTGTATAAATAATAATGCCAGATTAAATACTAATGTATATTCAAATAAACATATTAATTTTGGTATAAAGAAATTTTGTAAAAGTTTAGATGAATAATATATTTGTGGAAGAACAAATATGGATGTAATACAGAATATGCTCACTATTTAAAATAAAAAGATTTTTTTCGTAATTAATTTATTGAAGAAAACAAAAAATTTATTAACACTTACAATAAAGAAGATGTCCAAATTCACTAAAATAATTACTAAAATATATAAATATTAAAACACGATTACGTGATTGAATTGATGAATTTGGAAATATACGTAAACGATTATGTTGAAATAATTTTTTATCAATATATTCCATTTCATACAATGAATCTATCCAAACTTTATATGAAACAATTAAATTTGTTAATGAATTTATTTTGGATATAAAACGATGATTTTGATTAAATTGTTGTCGATATTTATGATAACGTCGAGATTTTTTTATTTGAATATTTTCATCCGTATCTAAACTACGATTATATTGATCAGTATTGAAAACAATACAATCATATAATACTTGAAAACTAAGTTTATCAGGTGAATGGCCAAAAAATATCCAAATACCCAATAAACCTAAACAACAGAATAACATTAATATAATAAGAAAAAATTTATTAAAAAATATACGATTTAACCAAAAATATTTTGAAATATAATCATTTTCATTTAATGGATATCCTTCATATTCTTCATATAAAAACAACATCAATGATAATCTTGTTATAGCATAAAGTAAAATTAAAACATCAACAGTATGTATGAAACGATATTTAAATGAACCATATTCTTCACAAATATGTTTCATAGCATAATATAAAAATGATCGGATTTTGAACAACATTTTTTCGTTTCGTTTTGTTTTTTAGGTTTTGGTTTTTTTTCGATGATTTGCTGTTTTGCGGTTTTCCGGCTGAATTCAAATGCTATTTTGAAAAAATAAATACCTTATCTTTTATATACCATTTGGTTGTTTGAATTTTCTTTTTTCTTTTTTTTTGGCAATTATATTGTGGGTAGATGATAATCGATTTTCGAAATATAATCAATGTAATTAATAATCGTTTAAACAAAAACAAAAAAATAAAAGAAAAATGAATCATTAGTTAATGTTGATCGAATTTCTGGAGCCAATTTTCTTTTCCGGGAAATTTTTTGAAAAAAAAATTTTTTTTTTCCAAAATTTCATTTTCCAAACAAACATCTAAAACTAAATTAAGTTGACTTTTGATTGGAATAATTTTATTTTGTTTGTTTGTTTTTTTCATGTGAATTGTCAAACAAAAAAAAACCGATTAAAAGTTCAATTAAATTCAAGGATTTTGGCACATAATTATCGATTTAATCGGTTCACTCCGTACAGTCGATGAGCATTGCAATAATGAGGAAAAACAAAATGAATCATTAGTTAATGTTAATTGTATTAATTTTCTTTAAAAAAATTTTACAATTTTTTGTTTTTCTTGGAAAACTAATAAATTTATCCATCGAACCAAATGATAAGTTTAAGATGACCTTTTGTTTGGAATAATGAATAATAAGGAAAACAAAATCGATACATTCAAATTTTTTCTTTTTTGTTTGTATCGAATTTTAAATCGATAGTTTGGTTCTTCTTTTTTTCGATAATAAGTTTAGTGCTTAACGCGTTCGCTACCAGCAGCAACACGCATATATTTGCTGTAGTTCTATGTGTTTTTCCAAATATTTTATCATTTTCATTATAGAATCCCCCTCCCAAAAAAAAGTTTGAAAATAATCTTATTTTACTTTCATTGTAATCATTGAATAAATACATCAAATCAAATTACACATTGTCTATTTTGATTGAAACAACACTAAAAAATAATAATGAACAAGTAGAAAAAAATAATCAGATTTAAATCTCATTTGTTTTATTTTGTTGTTGTTTTTTTTCACTACTACCAATGTGGAAATGGAAAACAAAAATCCTGTTTTCTATTTTCTGTTTCATTAAGATTATTATTTTTTTTTTGTTCATCTTGAAAATCATTATTATTTTTGTTTTTGTTATTGTTGGGTTGACATTTGTGGCGTTCTACAGTACATTTGGATAATTCAAGAATCGAAGAATATTTTTCCGCTATAGAGAGAGAGAGAGAGAGAGAGAGAGAGAGAGAGAGAGAGAGAGTG
>NW_020873014.1:71543-130078 GCF_001901225.1 Dermatophagoides pteronyssinus
TTGAGAGAGAGAGAGAGAGAGAGAGAGAGAGAGAGAGAGAGAGAATGTTGTTTATCAGCAGTCAAAAAGAAAATTGATTGCCAAATTGCCAAAGCAAAAAGAACATCAAACCTGTGTGTGTGTGTGATTAAACCGATATATATCGAAAAACTTTCCATCGATCGATCGATCGAAAATTGATCGATCTACGGATCCATTATTGACGTAAAATCTGTTTATTAACTTTTTTTTTTCATTTAACACAGGGTACCAAATGAACAAAAAAAAAAATTCTGATTTAAAAGATTTATTGAAACGGAATATTCTTTTGATTTGGTTGTACAAAGCCCAGATAATTGAATAATAGTTCTTTTTTTCCATTTTGGCACTGTTCAGAATTTATTATTATCTATAAAAATTGAAATTATTAATTTCCTGATCGTTTTATGAAATGTCAAAATGTTATTTACTGTGTCTGTGTGTGTGTGGTTAATCGAAAAAAAATACAAAAATGTGACTTTGTAGCAGGTGGTGGCTTGCTGTAAAAATAATTTCAACGGACCCAGATACATTGTATTGTCGATTCGAAAAGATTAATGATTTCATTAATGATGTTATAGATTTGAAATTAATTACAAAATAATTACATTTTTGTCATTATCGATTATTTAATTTTTAAAAAATTTCCGGATTTTCCCCCCTTTTTTTTGGTATAAAATACCTATTTCGAAAAGAATTTTTCATTTTTGGAATTCTTTCCAACCAGCAGCAACAGTATCGAATATCAGACTGTGATATTCATTAAACAAAAGTTTATCCAGGGGGGAAAGAATAACTAACATTTTTTTTTTTGTTGCAGAGATTCACATTTTCGTTGTACTAAGCAAAATTCTACAATCGAAAATTGAATAGAGAGAAAGCGAGAGAAAATAATTGACTTTATCCAATTTTGTGTGACGACAATCCATTTGACAATATTTTAACGTAGAAAACGAAAAACGAAAGAAATGAAACTTTTTTTTTGCCAAATACAAAAGTTTTACGATTGTCGCACACACACACACATCACGGACATATAGTCATTTGGTCAAGTTTTTACAATACGATAAATTAAAAAAAACGAAAGAAAGAAAGAAAGAAACTTTTATGATGTTTGAAATGCACTTTAATCGGAATCGGATTTTTTTTTCATCTTTTTCTGGTGTTAAAAAATTGAAAGAAGAAGAAGAAACTTGAAGAATGACTACTTTTAACTTTTTAACAGAATTTGTTTTTTTTCTTTCTTTCCGAGAAATCAAATGGTCGATAATCATTTAGGAAATTTTATCGTAAAGATTTTTGTTTAGAAAAAAGATTTTGAAATCTAATTTGCAAAAAAATTATTTTTCTTCATTAATCGAGATTATCGAAAGAATCTTCTTTCTTTTTTGTTTTTGTTTGCTTTCCAAATTTTTATCCTAAAATTCATTGTCGATTTTGATATTAATTTATTTCTGTTTTTCTCATTTCTTATTATCATTAGCAGAGCTTGGGCAAAACATTAAGCCATTGTTGGCCAAGATTATTCAATATGAATAATCAAAATTATACAACATCAACAACATTGGAACCAAATCCACAGATTAATAATAATAATAATAATGATAATCATCAACAACAACAACGATTGCATTTCAATCATCATAATAATAATGACAATCATAATCAATATCATTATAATCAGCAACATAAACATTCAAATCATCATCATCATAATCATACTAATGATGATGATGATGATGAAATATCACTTAATACACAACAAACAACACATCATTCAATAACAACATTATTAATGACAACAACAACAACAACACCATCACAACAACAACATTCAACAGTAAATCTTTCACAATTTATTGTTGATCATCATTCTAATAATAATAATAATAATAATAATAATAATAATAATCATGATTCAACAACAACAACAGCAACATCAGCAGCAGCAATAGCAGCAAAAAAACTTGCTTTACATTATCCTCATCATTATCAATCATCACCTATACAAGATTTAAGTAAAGATGATTTTGTTTAGAGAAGATATCTCTTCGCTTTCTCTCTCTCTCTTGACCTTGAAACAACCAGAAGACCCTGTGTACCCCATTGAAATTCATTGTTTTTTTAAATATACATTCATTTTTCATTGTTTTTTGTTTGTTTCTGGATCTCAAATCATCACCAAAATAATTGTATAAATGAAGCTAACTATCATTAAGTAAGCGACAAACAAACATACGGATAGATAATTAAAACATCAACATGTCAACAACAACAAAATTCTGTTCTTTTTTTTTCTGAACCAACATCATCACTGCTGCCAATATAAATTCATTCGGGCAAATAATATGATAATAATAATATACAATAATAACGAGAAATAGTGAAAAACGAAAAATTTGACAAACAAAACAATGTGAAATATATTTATAGAATTTTAATGGAATTTTTGTTTTCTGAAAATCAAAAAAAAAAAAAAAAAAAATTGAAAAATTTGATACAGACATTTGTATGCAAAAGTTTTTTTTCCAAACAACCAAAAATATTCCAATTTTGTTTTACAAAAAAAAACCTGTACAGAGCAGTGGAAAAAGGAAAAATTATTCAACCATTGTTGCATGAATGGATGAAAAAAAATAAAGAATTTAAATCCTGTATTTTTGTTCAACTTTAAAATTCTTGAGAATTGTTGTTGTTGTTTGTTTATTGTCGTCGTTGTCGTATCATTTTGATTCTGTTATTCAAATTATGTTCTCTCTCTATTTCTATTTTTTTTTTGCCATTATTTTCGGATGATGGGTTAGTCATTTGTAATATTTTTTTTTCAGAATAAAAATATGCATTTATTCACAAAAAAAGCATAACAACAATAACAAAATTGAATTTTTCTTTTTTGAAAAAAGAATAAAATTATTATTTTTTATTGTCAGTTCAAAAATGTCTATTTTTTTTGGTTGCTTTGTCGGTTCACTCACATGACGGTAATTGACCGAATTGAAAATTTACAGGGAAAAGATTTTCAATTTCCTCTTTTTTTTTAAAAAAAAACATGTGGCTTATAATTATCAATTATTTATGGTCGTTTTGGCTTTTACAAATACACACACAATGAAATTTGCCACTATCAATAATTAATTTTCAGTTTTTTTTCAAAAATTTTTTTTTATTTGATAAAATAATTCAAATTCAATAGGAAAATATAATAATAATAATATAAAATTCAACTTAATAACATAGTCCACATATGTGCGGTACATGCATTAACAAAATCTTCAATCAATACATGATATCCAGAATCACAGCGACGGAAAAAATTTTGATCAATAATTGTTGATGGTGGTTGATTGAAAACGATACGAAATTCCTATGAATGTCAAATGAAAAAAACGGAATTAAATTTTTTTTTTCACAGGAAAATAGTATTTTTTAAAAAAAAACTTACAACAAAAAATGGTGTTGCATTTTTCCAATGATATAATATAAAACAATCTTTACAATTCGGTTCTAAAATGGCCATCTTAAACGATGTATTACGATGAAATTTACGACATCTATTATCGAATTTAAATTCCAATTTTTGTGCTAATGTACGATACCAAAGACTAGTAAATGAATTGAATTGCATTAATGATGAATCATATTCATCCAAACGTATTGATTTAACTAATGATAATAATTCATCAAAATCATCCATTGTTATTTGTTGTTGTGATTCATTAGACAACATTAATGATCCCATTAGATTATTCCATAAACAATCACGACTACAATCAATTTCAGCTGTTTTAATTGTTTCTTCAAGATATTTTTTTATTTCTTTTACTTTTTGTTCAAGTATTTCTAACATAACAATTTCATGTGCATTAAAATAACCAAGATAATTGATTTTTTCATCACAAATTCCCGTATAAATTGATCTATCGATTGAATTATGAACTGTTTCATCCATTGGAACATTATGTATCAATATAGATTTATTAATATTTTTTGATTGTACATCATCAACATCGATCATTGTTGATGATGATGATGATGAACGATCATTATTTCCACCATTATTAAGCATACGAATTGTTTTAAATTGTCCTTTATAACGAACGGAATAAAGTTTTGGAAATAATTCACGTTGTGATGTAAGTAATAGATAAAATTTCAAACATAATTGTCTTGGTTTCAATATTCTAGCATTATTCATTTTTTGATTGGCAATCAATAATGCAACATCAAAATTATCTTCTTGTTGTATATTATTTTCATCAATAAACGGTATACGATGTGTTGATAAACGTATTAGTACATATTCTTCATTCATACCGGTCATCTGATCGAATGCATTTGTTGTATTCATTGAAAATACATTAATACCATAATTTTGATTATGTTTTATAAGGTAATTATATAATTGATCAGCTGTAATTTTTTGTGATTCAAATATAAGATTATCCGTATAAACATGATTTCTAGCATAATTCGGTGCTTTTTGATAATAACGTATAAAATCATCAAGAAATGATATTAAATGATAACCAGGTTGAAATAATTGTCGTCCAGATATAAATGAATGTATTGTACGTAAATGATAATCATATGTAAATGAATGTAGATGCATACGAACTTTGATTGAATCTAATTCATCCAGGAAATTTATCATATTCTATTGATTTAAATGGGAAAAAACGAAAAAAAATTTTAAAATTAAATCAAAATTCTCATTGAAAAACAAACTTACCGAATTGGAATTATTTTTTGTCCATGAATAAAAACGTTTTGAATCCATTGAATATAGATAACTATAAACAAATGGTTCGGCAAAACCAATTTCAAATAAATAAAATCCACCTATAACCGTTTTGATTAGATAAAATTTTTCATATTCATTTTTATTCTGATGATGGTGATTATGATGATGATGGTGGTGGTGGTTATGATGATAATTATGATGGTGGTGATGATAATTCGATTTCAATCTTCCCGAACCAACATTCGAATATTTATATCGATTACCATAGCCATATGTTTGCTGTTGTTTTGTTAGTTCAAAATCTAAATTTTTACGAAAACTAACAACTTTTTGTGATTTAATTGAACTAAAACCTAAACTTTGTAAATATTGTACATATTCTTGTATATAATGTGGACAAACAAGCATATCCAAACTTTCATCCGATGTTGTATGATTTGAATTTGTTAGTATCGATGTTGTTGTTGTCGCTGTTTGATTGTTGTGTGATTGCGAAGATGATAATGATGTTGTTGTATTTTCCAACATATTTGGTGGACCACTCTTCCTTCGATTACGTTGTTTACCAGTAAAAATAAATTCATTTTCATTATGATTAATTGATCTTAATATATTACCACCGGACATATGTCTAATACGTGGTTGTTGTTGTTGTAATGATGATAATGATGATGATAATAATGTATGATCACGTATTAATGATATTATAAAACGCCATTTATGACTGAATAAAAATGGTGTTAAACAATAATGATTTAATCGACCATATGATTTTACATAATAAATAATTTTATCCATTGTTGGATAATTATGTTTTGTACCATGTATTTGCCATACTTTTGATATTTCCTTTAGATCACGTATATAAACATTATAATCAGAATTGAATTGGCCAAGAAATAGATCAAAAAGATTTGAACGTTGTTGATGATTGTGATGAGGATCTTTTTCATTCAAATGATAAACAAATGGTGAAAAAATATAATCATAATTTTTTGTTTCAAATAGTAGAAAATCCAATCGACTAATTAATTGATCTTTATTTTCATTATAAGCTTGAAATGGATTTTCATATTTTAATAATAAATCTGGATTAAGAAAAAATGTTTGACCGATATTTTTATTACGATTAATAGCGCCACCACCACCACCACTACTACTACCGGCACCACCACCACTGCCACCACCGAAATAGACAACATCTTTAAATGATATATTTGACATTTGTATTAAATCTTCAAATGTATAACGTTTAAATGGTGTATTATGAAATATACCGGCTTTTTGTAATATTAAACTTTTCAATAATAAACTACGTGCATTATGCCAAAGAAACATTTTTGAAAACCAATCGATAATTGTTTTATTCATATTTGTATTCCAATTATAAAGATAGACAATTAATTTTTCATCTTCAATATAAAGTAGAAGGAATTTTTGTCTTGGTGATATACATTGTACATTGTCCATACAATCATTAGCTGCGGTTGTTGTTGTTGGTGTTTTCAATTCAATACCCGAAGTATTTAATGCTAAATTTGAATCATTCATTGATTTGTTTGTATTACCACCAACACCAATGCTAGCCGAATTAATTGTTGAATATGGATTATAAAAACAAGGTAAAAATTCAAATTTATTCATATCAAATTTATTTGTAAACATTTTTGAACGAATATAATTCTGTACAAATGAATTTTCCGTTTGATGTAGATAACGTGTTTTCCATAATGATTCATGCCGTAGTAATATCATATAGGTATTTGATCCATCATTATTATCCGTATTCGCATCATTTGTTTGATCATTAGTAGTAGTGGATGATAAAAATTGATCAAAATCATAATAATGTAAACCAGATGATGATGTTGAAAGCATATGCATACGCATATCATTAGCAAATTTTTGTATATAATCTGATTGTGAAAATTCTTTTACAATTGTCATTATTGAACGTTTCATTTGTGCACGAAATTCTAAACGACTAATGGATTGTACACCAATTTGTTTACCATAATCTAACCATGGTTTTATTGCAATACGTAAAAAATTTGCTAAACAATTCAGTTCTTTTTGACGATAATCTTGTATTCGTAATAAATGATTATATGGACTAGCTGATGATGATGGCTGATAAGTTTGACTACTACTGCCAACGCTTTCAATATTTGAAAAATTGAAATAATTTTCCTGATTATCCAAATGTTCAATTATACTTGATGAAGATGATTGACCAAATTTGTTATTATTGAAAGTAGTATCATCATCATCACCACCAATCTGTAAAAGTGGTGGTTTTGACAATGATACATTCGATAAACCGGAACGTCGTTCACGTTTTTCTGATTGGGTTGCTGATGGTGGTTGTTGTTGTTGTTGCGATAATGATGGTGGCTGCTGTTTTTTCGGTGTTGATGGTTCAGACATTGAACCATATGAGGGATTTACTGGTGATTGTTGTTGTTGCTGCGGTTGTTGTTGTTGATCATCATATTGACATAATTTAAAAACTTTAAATTCTAAATTAAATTCCCAAAGTGAATTTACAATAACTGTACGTAATTTTTGATTTAAAAATTTTATATCAATTTTTCCGGCATACCATAATTGAAAATTAATAAAAAATTTTACATTTAAATTTTCATTCATACAAACAGGATTATAAACAGTGACTAAATAATCAAAATAACCACCAACAAAATCATTAATATCCATTGTTGTTATTTGAAATGTTTTTGGTAATAAATCCAATGATAATGTTGATTGATCACGTGATACAATTGAAAATATTATACAAGCAATACCTTTAGTATCTTTTCCGGATTCTTCTTGACAATGAAATAAGAATATATCTTCATCTTTAACACAATGAAATCGTTGTTTAATAAATAATTTAAAATGATAATCTGGATTACGATCCAAATATTTTGGATTATAAAAATATAGAGATAAATTCTGTCTGATATAACCTTTTAAATTATTTATATATGGATAATATGATTCATTAATAATAAAATGAAAATTTTTTAATTGTGAATTACGTCCTTGTATAAAACAAACATCTTGTGATGTTAATTTCGAATGTGGATTACGTACTAACATCATTATTAAACTATCCAGAATGGCTTCATCCAATTTTCGTTGTAAAGCAGCAACCATATCTTCTTTTATTTCATTACTTGGTTCAGTAATACCATGTACATTCATCAGTATACATTGTTGTGGTATACAAATATTTGTTGTTGTTGAACGATTAACATTCAATGAATTAACTGAATCATTATCCGATTCATAACGATTATTTGATTCACAATCTTCATTTGTCGCTGTTGTTGTTGCTGTTATCGCAGAATTTAACGGAATCGGTACAATAATATTATCATAATAATAATAATCATTCATTTCATCCAAATCATCTGTTGTTGTCGATGATAAATTATATTCAAAATTATCACTAAATGAATCACGATTACATTCAATTTCATACATTCGTACATAGAAAATTGCATTGGATTTTTCACGATAAACAAATAAATTATTACGATTTGATATGACAAATGAATTCAATACCGAACGTATAGTATTCAGACCAAGTGAATGTAAACGCCTGTGTAATGGAAAATGTTTATACCATACAACATTACAATGGAATGAACCGGATTGAAAATTTGTACGCAGAATTTTCATTGTTATATTATCATAATCATAATCAAAATCATAATTTAAACTACCTTCACATGAATTTATTATTGGTGTTATATTTAATGTACTACGTACACAATTTTTACTAAATGGATCTTGATCTTCTTTCGATATAAGTAAATCATCACAGATTTTTGTTTCAAATAAACGTTCTAATAAAAATTTTTGATTAAATTTTTTACATAAAAATTCTAAACATTTTTTCAATTGTTTAAATATTTCCGAACCATATAGATAAATGTTTTGTCGTGAATGAAAATATAATGCAGCATAATTTTGTCGATTTTGTTCATCCATTGTTTCTAATGATAATATTAGCCAAAAATTTGGTGAAAAATTTAATAATGATTCTTCAATTGTATAAACAGCAACTAATGATTCATTTGGTGGATCAAATAATTCTTCATTGAATATTAATCGTTTTTGTTCACCATCATTATCATTATAATCATCATATTGATCAATATTATCATTATTTAAACTAGTACAAATCATTGTATCCGTTGATAAATTTGTTGAACATTTTGTATTATGTATAACATAAAAATATTGACCCAATTCACATAGGCAAAATGTTGAAAATTCTAATTTTCCCAATTCATTACGAAATTCAATAAAAAAATCCGGATATTCATCCAATGGAAATACAAATTTCAATTCCATACGTTCAAAAAATGATAAATTTGATTTACAAGTATGTTTTATATGTTCAACAACCATTTCTAATGTTTTTGGACAAATTTGAAATAAATTATGTGATAATGATACAATTTCATCACGTATCATCCATTTGATTTGATGAAAAAATTCAAAATATTTATATACTTGAAATGTATCCAATAATTTATTCCATGGTACTGATTGTTCAATATTATCAGCCATTTGATCATTTACATTATTATTATTATTATTGGTTCCAATACCACCACCAGATATTACTGAACAATTTGATGATATTTCTTCCGGTTCTAATGCCTGTGTAATAATTTCAATATTTAATAATACACGAAATGTTTCCAATTCAATACAATTTTGACTATTAGTTGTTTTCGATATAATATCCATTAAACATGTTGGTATTGATGATATTTTTCTTATTTGTTGATCATTTTTTAATGTTATTGAATAAAAAAATCCAATAAAAAATGGACGTGTTAAAAATAATGATTGAAATAGGCTTGGATCTTTGTTGAATAGATCACCATCATCATCATTATTAACATTATTTGTTTCGATAGTTTCAGTATCGATATCAACATCGATATCATCAATAATATCATCATCGTTCATCATTTGTGTAATAATCATTGGATTTGATGATGTTGGTAATAATACAAAATCTTGATCAAAAAATTTTGATGAATTTTTAACTTTTTCATAAAATTCCGCCAAATCAATTTTACCATTATCAATTCTAGTATAAAAATCAATCAATAATTCTTTCTTTTTTTTAGCATCTTTTTGCATTTTTAACATCATTTCTGCATCTAATGTAAATTTTTTTGTTTGTATATTTTCATAATCATAATAATAATAACTATTTGATGGTGGTGTTTGAATCAAAGTGAATTGTGATTGTATAAGATTAAGAAAATTTTGTCGTAATAATTCATTATGATTACAACTTTGATTGGAATTCTTTGATGATTCTTCACCATCATCATCATCATCATTCGATGATGTTGTTGATGATAACCGTAATGTTAAAATATTTGAATGATCATTATTATCGTTATTGTCGTTGTTATCGTTGTTATGATCATCATCATTAACATCAATATCAACAATACGTGCAACATATGTAAGTAAATCGAAAATATTGTTGTTTGGAAAACGTTCAAAATAAGCATTGATTACTGGTTTCATATGTTGACAAGTATATATTAAAAAATCCGTTATATCAACATAATCAAATGTTTTATGACAAATTTTTTCCAATACTAAACGAATATCACGATCATCTGAATCAAATTCATAACGTAATGATTTATAAATTGCATCCGTAAAACTATTACGATATAATGTTTCAATTGATTGTGTAAATAATTCTAATGCAATTTCTTCAATAGTTGTTTTTGATTGTTGTTGTTGTTGATGTTGGTCATTATTCAAAGATTGACGACGATGACCATAATAATAATGTTGACCAGTCATTGATACTGGTGGTGCTTGTTGTGATTCCAAACAATCATTCGTAAAATCAAATAAAATATTCCAATCTGAATAATAATCATATTCATTAAGATTTGGATTATTTAACAATATATTTGTTAATGATTGAAATGTTATTTTATGCACTATAATCGGTATGATTAATGATGCATAACGTTGTCCATTATTTTCATTATTCTTGTTTTCATGTTGATCATCATAAATTAATTTCTTATTAACCTTTTCTTGTTGTTGTTGTTCAATAAATGTTAAACGTCTAATTACTTTATATGATGATGGTAATAATATTATTATAATACAATCAGAGGATATTCGTTTACAAAAACAACGAAATCTAATTGATTGATCTTTTTGTAATTGATCCAAATGGCTAAATAATAATAATGATTCATTATTATTAACACCATGTTCACCATGATTATCATCATTTGAACAATGACGTTGTTTTCTTGATAATCGTTCATTAGTTTTCCGTATTAAACATATTGTTTCTTCATGATTAAAATCAATTTCATCATATAAATGCGAAATTTTATATATAAATTCTGAATAAAGCATTATATTTGTACAATTATTTGGATCAGGTGTTTCACCATCATCATCATTGTTCGAAATATTAAACCATTGATATAATGTACGAAATTTTATCAATGCCAATTGACTTTTATCCAATAAACTTAATAAATTAAATTTAAATGGAATATGTTTGAAACGTTGTTTTGATGATTGTTTTGATCTTTGTATCGATATTGAATGATAATCATCATCATCATCATCATCATCATTTGGCAGTTGATTTTGTTGTCGACTACAAGTTATTTTGGATGATCGATCCGATGATGTTGATGTTACTAGATATTCATACGTTAGTAATACGGATACCAATTCAAAATCTCGTTCATAAAACTATTGGAAGAGTGGGGAAAAAAATAGAAAAAAATATTCAATGGTTTAATTAGGGAAAAGCAAAAAGCGAAAAAAATCAAGCTGCAATTCAAAAATATAAGCAAAAAAAAAAAGTGTAAAGGGGTTAAATGAGAAAATAACGATGGCATTTGGTCATGGAGAGAATAGTTGGAGGAGTGAATCTCGGCTTATTTTCGTTTTGAATTTTTGTTTCATTTTTTTTTTTTGGTGTTGGTTGAATTTTGAATGAAAAATTCATCCATAAAAAAAATCATCAAAAATGCAGAGACCACTACTCCACTTAATTCTCTATGATCTGTTTTTTTTCGAAGGTTTTTCTCGAAGAAAGTTGAGAAAAAAACGAAATTCTTGATTGCAAAAAAAAGAAAATCACACTGGCAAAAAAAACAACAAGTAAAACTTTCCATCCATCCAATTGGTTCAATATTTATAACCTCAAGATTATTTCTAGACAAATTTCAACTTTTCATTTCTGTAAATCTAATTATCATTATAAAAAAAAGAAAAGAAAATCCTGATAAGATTCCTCAGTTTTTTATTTGAAAAAAAAACCAGATAAGTGATCAACTTAAAGACAAGTATCTATCCAATACAATGCAATCCAGAAAAAGAAGAAGTAAAAAAAATCCATCGTTAAAAAAACCTCGTCAAAAAAAAAGAAAAAAAAGTGTCTCAATTGACTACTAATTCCATCTAATTATAAGCCTTAATAATGATAATAAACTCAATAATCTTTGACTGATAATAACTGCATAATGGATAGCAACAACAACTTACCGATGATGATATACGATCATAGGTAAGTGGTAAAATCTTATTATCTTGTTGCTGATGTTGATTATTAGCTGATGATGATGATAATTGATTATTATATGCATTGCCATTTTGTGGTTCAATCCAACATTCGGTTACAATTAAATGTTGTTGTTGTTGTTGCTGGCCAAATAATTTATCATCAATAAGATCATCATTTTTCTGTTGCTGCTGTTGATTTTGATGTCTTTGACGATGATGATGATGATGATCCACCATATTACCATCTTCATCATCAAAAACATTGCTTTTTTTTAAAAAAAATGAAGGGATCAAAAAGGGGAAAAATTAAATCAAAATTTTTTAAAAAATATCCATACCTATTTTCATCCTGTACGTTATTATTCTGATTATGATTATTATTTTGATGATGATGATGATTACGTATAACAACATTTGATGGAAATATTATATATTGTACAAGACATGGAAATGTTGTTGTTGTTGATTTCTGTTGTTTGTTACCGCCATCATCTTCATCATCTTCACCATTATCATCACCATCATCATCATTCATCAATAATTCTTTGACCAGATTAACAACACCACATTCATTATAGGCTAATGTAAAACCTTCTTGTATTCGTTTTCTGTTATGAGAAAAGAGAATTTAAAAAGAAAAAGAAAAAAAGGTTATCAATCAATCAATCAATATTGATAAAGATTCTTATCAAATTCTCTATTTTAAACCAGGCAAACACAATGTGTACCTATTTTTGTATACACAAACAAGGAGACAAAGATTAAAACTTTTTTTTTCAATTATTTACCAAAAAAAAGTAGAAAATCTACCCTGATTGATAATAAAATGGGGAAAAAAAAGAGGATCAACACACACACACTTAAACACACGACAAATCCATATAATATGGTTGTTCTCGTTGACATATAAAAAAAATAAAAATAAATACAATTTTTACTATCTCTTTCTTCTGCAAATATGATGTGCTTAAAGCAGCCAAAGAAAAAGATGAAAGATTTCCATCGTTTCTGCTAAAATCATCAATATTTGGATAACGATTGAGGGAAAAAAAGGTACACACACAAGGTATTTGTGTAACAAACTAGAAAAAAAAATCAATCGAAATCGGGGTAACATAAGATATTTGGACCTGAACTGAAACCTGATAATCTAAATTGTCCTAAAATAAATGCTATTTTTAAGTAAAAAATTTTCTGTAAAAAGAAGAGGAATCCTCTCATCATATAGAACTTACAATGTTAAAACGGATAAAATTTTCGAAATAGATGTTATATCTAAACGATTATTTAATAATGTCGATTGACCAGGATCATTTGTTGTTGTTGTTGTTGACCAAATAAAACGTTGATGATAAAGAAATCTAACCAATGTTTGAAACATATTTAATGATGCATATGATGTTAGTTGTGTTGTTCCTGAACCACCACCACCACCACCACCACCACTATTATTATTATTATTAGTATTTTTACAACGTAAATCTTCTTCATATTTATAACAGCTATAAAAATCTTTTGGTATTTTTTCATAACGTATTAACATACGTTCGATTGGCCGGTTTAGGATGACAAAACAATTTACAGATAAACTATTATTATTTGAACTATTACGTTTATTTGATGTTATTGTTACAAATCCTGATGTTGTTGTTGTTGTTTTTGTTATTGGATCATTATTATCTTTTAAAGTAACAGAATTTCGATTAATCAATTCAGGATCAGGATTCGTAGGATCAAAAGTCGATGTAGGATGATTTTTTATATCATTATCATCATCATGGTCAATGTTTGAATGTTTTTCATCACCATCTACGTTATTTAAACTATCATGATTGACATTATCATCATCATCGTCGTCTTCGTTGTCATCGTTGTTTGAATCAGAATTATTAATCACATTGTTGGATGGCACGGTTATTGTTGTTTTCGATGTTGTCGATTGACCAGTTGATTTCTGTACCAATGATGATGATAAATTCCTTTGTGGTAATTTACATTGACGTAATTTTTTTGAAAGATTATTTACAATTTGATTACGTAATGAACCACTTGTACCACCAATAAATGCAAGATGTAATACTAAACAAGGTGGTTGTGCAATAATCCGTATCAGATAAAATGAATATGATTTATCATTATCATCATCATTTTCTTTTATTAATTTAATATAACTATGATTTTCTAACAATACAAATGAACTCCATTCTTTTAAAACAACATTCAATACGGACATTGTTTGTTTACATTGTATTGTTTCATAACGACCAAATTGATTTGGATGAAATAAATATTCAGGTAATGGATAATCATGTTTCAATAGAATATTAATTTGATGTGTATGCAGTGATGATTTTTGACACATGTTTACATCTAACATACAAATTGGTTTCCAATATTGTGCAAATTTTAAATGTAATTCATTTGGTACACTTACTTCAGGTACATTACTATTTGGTTGTAAATAAAATAATGATACACCATTACGCATTGATTCAGGTATGGAACGATAAATTTCATTACGTGCAAAATGATGAAAATGTATACCCAGATTATTTGAATCATTAAAATGTTTAATTGTTGAACAAAATTGTTTAATTGTTGTTGAACGTAATTGACTTTTAAACATTTTTCTTTGACAACTTGCATCATGAAGAAAATTATAATTACTTTCAACAATAACTTCATAATTTGTAAAATTTTCATCATTATCATCACCAATATCTTCATTCTGATTATTATTATTATTATGATTGTTTCGATGAAAATAAGCTGATATATGATATTCAATATTAACATTATGACGCCATGGTAATGTTAATAATATTTCAATAATATTTTCCGATTGTTTTAGATTTACACGTTTTATAGTAAAACCTTCACGTAAACGATATGAAAGTATTTGTGAAAAATTTGCATTTATCTGATTTTCCAATTGTTTCCTTCGTAATAATTGTTGATCTTTTTTCTGATTACGAAAAACATTATTATCCTGATCATCATCTTGATTCGAATAGAAATATGGATTATTAATAACCCATATGTTTGTCGATGTTGTCGATGATGAAGATTTTCGCCGTGAACGTAAACATTTTGTAAAACTTGAACGACCATGATTAAAACTGTAGACAAAAAAAGCACGATGAAATACATTGAAATTATTATTCTCCGTTGTTTGATCATCATCATCATCATAATCTGAACTAATCGATAAATAAGCACCAAATGTTGCTTGTGATATAAAATTCATAAAATCAATATAAGGTACATAACCTAATGCTGAATCTGGATGTGGTGGACTACCAATATGTATGAATGAACATGATATCATACTAAGTCTTAGCTGTGCTAATGCTGATTCCAAAGTATGGGCATCGGAAAAACTTGTATTACCATCGGTTACAATAACAATACCTTGATGACTATTTTCAGGTAAAAGATTCAATGACAGCAGACCAAATCGAATCATGTTTATTAATGATAGATTTGCCGGTACAATCGTACGCCATTGTTGACGATAAACATATTGATCATGAAAATTTTCCGAACATATATTTTGACTTAATAATTCAATATAGTAATATATACGTTCGAAAACTTTTTGTAATAATCTATCGATATTATCCATTGTTAATTTAAATCCATGTACAATAACATTATTAACATCTAATGAATAGAATGGTAAATATGCAACAATTGTTAAATAGATTTCTGGTTGAAATAAAAATTTCGAACCAGGAACATAAAATGGTTTAACAATATTGGTTAAACATTTTGCCAATACATCATATAATTCATCGGTTAAAATGGTTGAATGTTGTATATCAACATTGGCAACCGATGTTGACATATCCAATATGAAAACAAAACAATATTTTCTTGAAAAAAATGTAAATTTTGTATCACAACTAATTCGGAATTTGCAATTTTCATTTTGTTGTTGTTGTTGTTGTTGTTCCAAACGATTTGCGGTTGTTGTTGTTGTTGTTGTTTGAAATTCATATTTATTATCATCTGATGATGATGTAACAAACGATATAATATCAATTTCATTTTGAAAATCCGTCTAAAATCAAATATCGACAATGAAGAAGATTTCAATGTTTAACCAAATGATGAAATGAAGAAATTAACTTACCAATTTACGTTTGGATAATGATGGAAAATTTTTATTTAAATTATCAAGAAACCATTCGACACGAATGTTTCGAGAAATACGGTAACTATATTTGGTCGGGAAGGGGGAGAAAAACGGTTAAACAAAACAAAAAAACAATAATAATAACCGTGACTAACCGATCCGTTAATAGAACATAAACATGTTTAGCTTCAACATGATCATCACCATCATGATGATCATTGGAATTTTGATCAATTTGGTCCATTTTAGAAGGACATTCATTTGTTGTTGATGATTTTTTTCCGAATCTATAATTACCGAACAAAAACCGGAAAGTTTTTTCATCTGATTTTGATCGGGAAAAAATTTCGGTAAACCAAAATATCGATCACATCGAGAGAATATTGAAACAAAAAAAATCGAACGCATTTATCATTTGTTATTATTATTCTGATTGTTCCCATTCATATTGGACGTACAATTTTTTTTTTAATTTAAAGAATGGCGGGAATTTTGGTTTTTTGAAAACATTTGTTTTTGCTTCCTCGAAACCTTGTTGTTTGTTTGCTTTGCTGGTAAAGAAGGAAGGAAGACAGGCAAGAAAGAAATTAAAACATTATTCAGCCAGATCAAGAGAGAGAGAGAAAAACGATTAACTAACTGAATTTTGAACAGAATTTCGTTCAGTTTTTCTTTCCTGTTTCAATGTAACCGCACGCAATAAACAATTTGGTAATTTTCAAAACAAAACAAAAAAAAATCGATTCTTGGTAAAAAAAAATTCTTTTCATAAATTTTTAATTCATTGCGGTTTTTTTGATCGCTGGTTTTCACTGCAGATCAAAACAAAAAAATCAATGATGAGATTTTTCATTTGTTCAGAATATCTTTCGGTTGCTTCGGCTGTTTGCTATATAATTGATGATCATTTTTCGTTCCCGACCGGGTTCGCAAAAAAATAAAATAACCGGGATTCTAAATAGATTCATTATACAGTGTGATCAACAACATCATTGTCGTCACATCTCTTTTTTTTCGAAGGTCTTGTTAGATGACGATGACGTCAACAACAACAAGAAACTTTTGGTTATTTCATTTCGTTTTTGTTTTGTTTTCGATTGTTTGATGTGACAAAATGTCTTGGATCTTCGATTCAATTCAGCAAAATTAAAAGGAGAAAAAACCAAAATCGTGACCAGAATAAACAGGGGGTGTGTATGTTTTTGGATTAATGAAAAAAAAGAAAACAATGAGTAGGAAACGACTATTTCTACCCAATTGCATCACATGGAAGTAGAATAAAAAAAAATTTCAAATTTTTTTGTTTTGTTTGAAATTTTAAAATTTACCTTTTTTTTTTTTTTTTGCTTCAGTTTTTTTGTTGTAATTATTCAAAGAAATAAAAAATAAAATCCCCGGTTGAAAATCGACATAGACTTTTCCGTTTCGTTTTTTCTTTCTTTCTTTTTTTTTCGTAGCAAAACTATATGACCGAATGACGTATTCAAAAACGATACAAACACGGGTCCCGTCCATTTTATTCATTTCACTAACATTTTTTTTTGAAAATAAAGCAAGTAAGAGAGAGAGAGAGAGAGAGAGAGAAAGGAAAAAATGGATCAAATCAAATGAATCATTATTTGTCTGTTCCAGAAACAGTTTTTTTGGTTTGCCAAAAAAACAAAACATGGAACACTGTATACACACAAAGTGTTCCAATTCGGTTGGAAATCCAAAAAAAAAACCTAGTGGTCACCTCCTCGTTCACAACCATACCACTACCATACCACTGTACTGAAATTCATTCGAACGAATTCGAATTCCAGTTTTTTTTTACTCAAAACGAATTTCGCTTCTCGCGTTACTCCTGGATTTGCCGCTGTTTGCCATTTGATTTTGTTGTTGTTGTTGTTGTTGTTTTGCTTTTGCTTTTGTCCAAAAATATGTTATTCAACAACATTTAACATTGGTTTTTCTGTATACTCAAAATATCGACGTTAACAAAAAAAGATACTCCAAACCTTTTCGAAATCAAAATAATAACACAAATGATCCCGAGAAACAAACACTGCCCAATGTGATACAATAATTTTAATGATTTTCGAAATAGAAAAAACAAATTTTTTGATCAACGATAATAGTGTTTTGGTGGTGTGTTGGTAGCTTTAATCGTTTTCTTCTTCAATAAATATATTTTCTCTTTGCCAAAACATCAACTTTTTTTTTCTTCATTGCGAATCAATTCAACAATTGATGTCAATTGCTATTTCGATTGTTGATGGTTTATGTATTTTTTTGGCCAAAAAGCTAGAAAAACATCATCATCATAATAACCATTATCATTATTATATATACGACGATTGAAATCATTAAATTTTTTTGTTTGTTTGTTTGGTTTCGTCAATTTCCTCTATTTTCTTCATTTGATTTCTTCCAAAAGTCGTAATTCATCATCATTTGTGTCTATTTCGCTCGCTTTATTTATGGTGTTTGTGTTGTTTGTTTTGATGAAGAAAATTTCCATCAAAATCCTCATCGACTATTCAAAATATCATTGAGATTTGAATTTTTCTTTCTTTTGCATTTGATATTTCCATCCATTTGGATTTTGTTTTTGTTTATTTTTTCATCGAAATTTTGTGCTTCACACACTCACACACATTCACCATTTCAATCATGAAATCATCATTACAATTCTCGTTTTCATCATCAACAAAATTAATTCAGGTAGCCAAAATGTTAACCACATTGATGACCATCATCATGATTATGATGCCTTTGGGTATGTTTGATTATTTTTGGTTTTGTTTTCTGTTTTTCTTGAAATTGAATTTCTTAATTTAAATGAATATTATTAACACCATATTTCTAGCTACAATGGCCATAAAATGTTGGGATTGTAATTCAATGATCAATAGAGGTTGTGATGATCCATTTAAACCGGATGATTTTGCTATGGCCGATTGTAGTCAAAAACATTTATCAAGATTTCCGGATAAAGAAGGAAATATTTGTCGTAAAACATTACAGAAAAGTATGTTTTCCATTTTTTTGATAATCTATTTTAATTTAATTTAACTTTTAAAAACAAAATATTTTTCCAAATCAAATAAAGTAAACGATGAATATCGTGTAATACGTGGATGTGGTTATATCAATGATACATTCGATACGATACCACCAGGTGCCGAAATTGAAAATGAATGTTTACGTCGTACAGGAACATTTTCCGTTATGGTTGAATTCTGTATATGTAATGGTGAAGATGGTTGTAATCATGGTTTAAAAAATAATTCAATTAATAATATTTTATTAATCATAATGTTATCATTATTGATTATCATTATGTTTATAAAATAATAATAATAATAATTACGCCATTCTCATCAATCAATCTATATAAATATGAAAAGAAGAAGAAGCTGCTAAACTACTATTACTACTTTGAATAATTCTACATTATAATCATCATCATCAATTTTTTCTATTGGAAATGGGCATAATTCAAATTACATCAAGTAAAAAAAAATATAGATACTAGAACGAAAAATGCAAAAATCAAATGTGTTCAAAATTTTCTCTCATCGGAATACCTCATCATCACCAAAAAAAAAATTCAAAAAACATTTTCTCAATTTTTTTCATTTCAATCAAATCAAATCATTCCCGGATTTCATTCAATAATAATTTAATTCCATAATAACCTACTGATTCCATTCAATCGTGTTGATCTCATCAAATCAAATTGAAAACAACATTCCTTATAACAACAATAACAACAACAATGAAGAATTTCTGAATGTAAATATTGTCAATGGAAAACAAACAAGATCATAATTTCAAAAAACATTTCCCAACATTTTTCTTAAATTTAGAAAATTCATCACCTAGTCCCGATCATCATCATCATCACAACAATATTATATTTGATTATCAAATACACAGAATTTTACTCATCAAAACAAACTGAATTTACTGAATGCCTTTTTTATTTGTTGCATTGAAAAATACACACACAAACATCACTTTTTATTTTAAAAAATTTTAAATAAACCAAACCTACACACACACAGACATACAGATTTAGAATCACCAATCAATCAATCAAGCAGCCAATCAACCAAAATGACTATAAACAAAGGCATCATCGATTTATACTCATCATCATCATCATCATCATTTTGACCAATAATTTTTTCATAATTTTAACTATAAACCACATACACTTACACAACAACTTACTGACTTTGATATTTGAAACCAAAAAACTTTTAAACTTTAAAAAAAACATCCACCCACACACAAACACACACATTTATATTGAAAAATTATATAGGTTCTCACACACACACACACACAGAAAGTAATAATTATTAAAAAAATTCACTAAAATTTTTAAAAATTAAAAAAAATTTGAAAAAAAATGTTTTTTTTTTCGTTTGAAAATATTCAGTTTTTTTCTCCCAATACGCATCCTCAGTTCGTAAATTTTTTTAAAGATTTTTTTTTTTTTTTTTTTTTTGTTTGCTCTATATATCACCGAGGAGATATATAATGTATTATGGTGAATGGTGGTGGTGTGTGTGGTTTGTATGGTGTTTTGGCATTTGCTCATTCCATAGTTTCGTTTATCAATTCGGGAAAACGACGACAACAAATTGATAATCACGAGGTTCACAACGCACGTTGTTTGATTTTTTTTGTTTTGTTTTGTTGATTTGGTTCAATCGATTACCCATTCTTTTGATCAATAATGTCAGCTACGAATGAATTTAATAGGTAATGTTTCTGTTTGTTTGTTTTTGATGTTTTTCTTGTTTGTTGACTTTTTTCAACTTTGAAAATTCTTTTCCAGCAATACAAATTTGATGGTAAAAGATGTTCCCGATATTTTACCACAACCATCATCAACGATTCGTTCGAATTCACCATTATTATTTACATCAATAGCTGATAATGAATTTAATGATATTCTGGATCAAGAACAACAACAAGAACAAATGAAAAAATCATCGATAACAAAACCAAGAAAAACAAATCAATCATCATCATCAATATTTAAAAGTGTTCGTGCTGATCGTGTACTTCGTACGGCTAAACGTACAATTTATACTGCTGGTCGTCCACCATGGTATGATCAACAAGGACAATCAAAAGGTTCATTTTTGATTGGTATTTGTGGTGGTAGTGCATCAGGTAAAACAACCGTTGCTAAACGTATTATTGAAGCATTAGATGTACCATGGGTTACATTATTAAGTATGGATTCATTTTATAAAGTATTGAATGAAGAACAACAAGAATTAGCAAGAAAAAATGAATATAATTTTGATCATCCAGATGCATTTGATTTTGATTTACTTATTGAAACATTACGTAAACTGAAAGAAGGTAAACGTGTTGATGTACCTATTTATAATTTTGTTACACATCGTCGTGAAAAGATAACGGTTAGTATATAGGATTTTTCTATTGAAAAAGGCTTTTTGTTGTAAAACTTTTTTCCATGTTTAAAAATTTAGAAAACAATGTACGGTGCCAGTGTAATCATATGTGAAGGAATAATGATATTTGCTAAAAAAGAAATTGTCGATATGATGGAAATGAAAGTTTTTATTGAAACAGATTCCGATATCAGATTAGCACGTCGTTTACAACGTGATATAACTGAACGTGGTCGTGATTTAGAAGGTGTTTTAAAACAATATAATCAATTTGTTAAACCAATGTTTGATTTTTATATACAACCATCAATGGCATATGCTGATATTATTGTACCACGTGGTGGTGAAAATCGTGTTGCAATCGATCTAATTGTACAACATGTACATACACAATTACAATCAAAAGGTTTAAAATTACGTTCAAAGCTATTAAGAAATCAACAAAATCTACCATTACCTGAAACATTGAAAATATTGTCACCAACACCACAAATAAAAGGAATGCATACAATAATCCGTGATAAAGATACAACACGTGATGAATTTATATTCTATTCAAAACGTTTAATGCGTTTATTGATTGAATTTGCATTATCATTTTTTCCTTTCAAGGTAAGATTGATTGATTTGATTGATTTGATTAACTCAGGTTGTTTTTTTTTTTTGTTTAATTAGACAATCGATGTTGATACCGTTCAAAATGTAAAATATCGTGGTAAAATGATGAATTTTGATAATAATAAAATATGTGGTGTATCGATATTACGTGCCGGTGAAACAATGGAACAAGCATTATGTGATGTATTGAAATCCGTACGAATTGGAAAAATCCTCATACAAACAAATCAGCTGACACAAGAACCAGAATTATATTATCACCGATTACCGGATAATATTCGTGATTATAAAGTTATTCTGATGGATGCAACTGTTGCATCGGGTGCAGCATCAATGATGGCCATACGGGTTCTACTTGATTATGATGTTTTAGAAGAAAATATTATGCTTTGTTCATTATTAATGGCATCATCCGGTGTACAAACAATTGCATATGCATTTCCAAAAGTTTTAATGATTACAACCGAAGTTGATCCTGAAGTTAATGATAAATTCTATATTCGTCCTGGTATTGGTAAATTTTGATTTTTTTTTTTTGAAAAATTTTTGAGAGGAAAAAGGGATGATAATTTTCAATTTTCTTCTTTTCAAATCTTTAGGCAACTATGGTGATCGATATTATGGAACCGAAAGCTATACGTGACACCATGGCCAGTCATCAATTTTTAATCTTTGATTTTTTTAATTTTAAAAATAATAATTTTCAATGGGCAACTAAAAATTATATATATTTTAAAAACAACGCCATCTTTTGATTGAAAATACAAAATACAATGACCCTAATGACAAAATTGAAAATTCTGTTTTGGTTTGTTTTGTTGTTGTTTTGGGTTTATCAAATCAACAGATGTATCCAGCGAGAAAAGTTTTCGTTTGATGCGAATATTTTAAACGGTTTTTAAAAAAAGTTTTCCCTAGCCACAAAACGTTCGAAACAAAATTATCATTTTTTCCTGAAATATTATCATCATTATAAATGCCTGATCCATGTGTAAAATTTTCCTGTATACTTGAAAAATGTACCCGTATCAATAATTATCAACCGGATAAATGTCAAAAAGAATTGGAACAGATGTTAAATTGTTGTCGAAAATTTGGTAGAAAATTATCTCCAAGCTGTGAAGGTTTTCATGAATTGGATGAACATTTTGTAAAAATGGAACAACAACAGCAACGACGATGAAGAATTGTTGAATAAAGAATCAATCAAAGAAATTTGCGGGTAAAGAAAAACCGAAACTGTAAACAAAATAAAGTTTTTTTTTCAAAAAAAAAATTCACTCAAGAATTCTTTTTTTTTTAAATAAAATAATCGGAAGTTTGTGTGATAATGGGCTTTATTATTTTTAAATTTTTTTTCTAAAGAAAAAAGTTTTAAATTGAGTTTTTTGTTTTTTGCACTGAATTTCGTTCGAGCAAAAAACAAAAACAAAAAAGTTTTTTCAAAAGAATGTGAAAGAAAAACAAAAACAAAGAATTTCTATAAAACCATCAATCGATGTTGTTGTTGTTGATGAGATTCATCTTTAATTAATTAATTTCATAATTAATTTTTTTTTTGTTTTTATTTAATCAAAATCAGAATATTCTGTACATTCTGTAAAATTCTTTAAGAGGTTTATCTAATTTTTGACTAGTTTGTGTTGAAATAGTCGAACACTATTTTTATCGACATAGGAAATGTTTGGAATGTTTTTTCCTTTTGCTTGGTTGTCAAATCAAGAATTGTCAAGTCGATCGAGTGCGTTTTGTGAAAAAAAAATTACCGTTATTTTTTGTTTTTGTTGTTTTCTTTGATGGCCATTATCATTATTTTTCTTGGATATTTAAGAGGTTTTTTGTTGTTTGCTGGTTTCTTGTTACCGCTATGGTTATTTTTAGGTTTTTTAATTAATTTTTTTGGCTTGGTTTGCTTTGGTTTGGTTTGGTTGTTGTGAAAACAAACACCCTATTCAACGCCCAGTAATATTCGTTCCAGAAATTTTTTAAAAATTCATTTTTAAAGTTTTTTTTTATTTTATTAATTTTCACGGGAAAAAAAATTACAAATCAATCGAATTAATTTTAAATAAAACATCAACAACAAAAGAAAAAACACCTAATAATAATTTCGAATCGAATCGAATATAAAGAATTTTTTTGTGCTTTCCCAAAAAGATTTTTTCGAACCAAATGATCAATAACTAAATTGATGATGATGGATGATTGATAACGATGATAACGATCGATGATGATGATTAAATTTTTATCATTTTTTTCGAATCATAATGAAGAATTTATCAAAAATTTTTTCGTTTTTGTGAACCCATAACTTTGCAAAGTTTGACTCGTTTGTTTGGCATTTTTTTTGGTTCTATTTTGTCAACAAAAGTTTTCTATTTAATTGAAAATTTTTTGAATTATTTATCTCGAATGGAAATTTTGGCCATTCAAATTCTTGTTGTTCATTATTTTGTTGTTGTTGTTGTTGTTGTTTGGCTAATCTTGAATTTTGTATTCGTTCATTTATCAATTGATAAATAATTTCTTTTTCTCTTTGTAATGCCCATTGTTCTAATAGATTTTTAAATGATGGAAAACGTTTAAATAATGTTGATGATGATAATGATTGTTGCGGTTGCGGCTGCTGCTGCTGCTGCTGTTGCGGTTGTAAAAGATTCGATTCAGGTATCGATATTGGTATCGATACTGGTATCGATGTTTCCATAGGATTTTCATCATTCTCCAAAGTACTCCATCCAGGTGATAATGATTTACTTTGTCGTCGATCAATTATACAAGAACGTCGGACACGATTTATAATTTCTGTAAAAATTTTTGGAGTTTGTAAATTATCGTTTATCATCACCATTAATTAATTAATCGTTTTTAATTTGTAAATTTACTAAGTTTTTAAATTGCAAAAGTTACAAAACAGAAAAACTTACCACGATTTAAATCCGAACTACGTTTACCAAAACGTGGTAATGGACGCATTGCAATATCCATACAATCATCATCTTTTAAATTTCTAACATCATCAATTTTAGCCATTGCCATTAACAATGTACTACTAATTATAATGATTATCATTAAAAACATTGCCATTATTGTAATTTTGATAATTTTTGTAGGTAAATTTTTACTACTATAACTCGGAAAATCTTTTCGTCGTTGTCGTCGTCGTGTGATGGATGGAAAAACAACAACAGTATCCAAAGTATTTCGATGTTGCGATTCTATTAATTTAGTAGTTGTTGTCGATCGGTGAAATGAATTTTTATTGAACAATGTAAACGACACCTGATCAAAATTCCAAATGTCCAAATCAATGATTGTAGCCGTTTATATATACCTGTGTTTGATGTTTGGCGTTTGATGATGTTTTGATGAAGTGTTGGGCTAACACAGGGTCAGGACGAAATTTAAAAAATTTTAAAAAATTTTTAATGAAAAGAATTTCAAAAAAAGTAAACATTCAAAAAAAATAACAAACAGAATCGTACCGACGAATGGAATATTCTTTTTTCATTAAAAAAGACGGTTTAAATTCGTCATGTCTGTGTGTCTATGTTGAAAATTGAATCAATAAAACTGAACAGGTAAACTTAGTTTTTCTGAAATGTTATGTAAGAATTATAAAAAAATTTTTTTGAAATTCTGTGAATACATAGAAAAAACACCTGCACACAACACACATACATACGTACGTATATTCTATTTGTTTGCTTTATTTTTTACTGGAATGATAATCTCTCTCTCTCTCCCTCTCTCTCTTCTTGTCGCAAATGTTTCAATTAATTATGATGATGATGATGATTTGCGACAAACAGAATAAAAGAATGATAATTGTAATGACAGTTAGTATAACGATAGTGGAAAACGGTGTTGAAAAGGTAGAAATAGAATCGAACAATATGAATAAATAAGAAGAATATTCTGCTGCTCATTCAAAACTCGGGTAAGTTTTTTGTTGATTTTTTTTCAAAATTTAAATTAGAATTTTAAATTTGAATTTTTTTAAAAAATTTTAAATTAAAACAGGATTTATCTCATCTAATTCCATGATGTTTTGTCTTGTTTTGTTTTGTTTGTTTGGATTAATTGGTTTCACGTGATGATGATGATGATGACGACTAGAAAAACTTTCCAAGAAATTTTGTTTGAAAAAAATACCGTTTCTTCTTTTTTTTTTCTTGGTAAAATCTTTTTATCATGAAAGTTCTTGCGAACAATTTCTTTCGCTATTTGTTGACCTTTATAATTGAATTGTTCCAAAAGACAAACCGAATTAAACTGATAATCAACCAACCAAAACCAATCAACAACTATTTCATATTTCAAAATATCAATATGATATTCGGTTAATAAGGTAACATAACCTTTCTTCTTTTTTCTTTTTTTTAATGATTCTGTCCAATAACAAAAAACAAACAAACATAGTAATTAGGAAGGAAAAAAAAGCAAAATAATTTTCATTTTCTTATCAATTCTCTCTCTCTCTCTCTCTCTCTCTCTCTCTCTCTCTCTCTTAGGTAAATATTTAAATGAAATTTCATTGCGAAAAANAGTATGAAAAAAAAAGAAAAAAAATTTTTATTTTTTTTTCAATTCTCTCTCTCTCTCTCTCTCTCTCTCTCTCTCTCTCTCTCTTAGGTAAATATTTAAATGAAATTTCATTGCGAAAAAAAACGGTAAGAAAAAAACGAAAAATTAGATAAAAGCTCGCTTGCTTGCTTGCTTGCTATCTGTGTTTATGGTCGTCATTTTTTTATTAATATTTTTATTCATTCCATTGTGAGAGATTAACAGAGATAAACCTTTGACGACTGCCATTTTCAAGAAAATTCTTTTTTCCATAGGAAAAATGAAACAAAAAAACACAAACTTACCCAAAATGATTCAATCAATGAAGCAAAGTGAGGATAAAGGAAACACAAGGTAAATTTATCTTCTTTGTTTTCTGATTATCGTTATTTCGTTATCGTCGTAATCAACAAGAATTTTTTTTTTGATTTAATTTTCGATTATTGAATAATGAGAGAACAACAATTCTGATTCACTTTTAAAAAAAACATTAACTAAACATTATCAATGCGGGTAATCCAATAGTGAAACAGAGTTTTCCGGTAAAAAATGAAAACTAGAGATTGATGATTAAAATCGGGTAAAAGAAACTTTTCAAAAAATTAACTCTTTTTATACCAAGAATTTTGGAAAGCCAGAGAGAGAGAGAGAGAGAGAGAGAGAGAGAGAGAGAGAAAAAAAATTATTTCATTTCAAAAAAAATTCAATTTTCATGTAAAAAAAGCCAGCAAGAATGAAAGAAAGCTTTGATTTACATGCACATTTGCATTTTTTTTGCATTTCTTTTTTTCGTTTTTTGAATATGCGCGCACCGGAATTTCCATCTATCTATTTTTTTTTCACTGTCAAAATTTACCGAAAATAAATTTTCCACTTGATTGGTACACTTGGTTATTATTATGCAAGTAAGTAAGTAATTTAACTGACCATAATATTCATTCTTTCTTTCTTTTTGTCAACCCTTTCCCTCTCTCTCTCTCTCTCTCTCTCTCTCTCTCTCTCTTTCTTTTTTAGTAATAAATAAGAAAGTTATTCACTGAAGAAAACTGAAACCAAAACGCATTAAATTTTTTATTTTTTGTTTGGTACAAATTCTTTTTATGTTCCAAGAAAAGCAAAGAATAATTTGTAATTAAAAGTGAAAACAAAAAATTACTATTAAGATTAAGCCAAACAAACATTTGAAAAGAAAAAATTGAAATGTTTCTTTCGTTTCATTTTTGGCTATGTACATCAAATGTAAATTCTACAGGCAAGAATTTCTTTCTTTCGTTCGTTTCTGTTTTTGTAGAAAAATTTAGAATTTTTCGAAAATGATTTTGTCTTTTTTTAATCAATGATTTTTGATTGTTTCATTTTCATTACACAGGATTTTATGGTTAACCATCAACAACAAGAACAACACAGCCATCAATCCTTTTGGTTGATGATTTTTGGTGCATCGGGGTTGATTAATTTTAACCCCTCAACAGAATTTAACCGCTAATAAATTTGATTTGATGAATATTATTCTTCATTTCAGAATATTCATTCTTGTTTATGGCCAACCAATTTTGGTAAATTCTTTGCAAAAACAAAAAACAAAAACAAAGATTGAAAATGAGAAAAACAAGAATCTGGCTAAACGCATCAAGTTCCGTTTTACATTTAAAACTAACTATAAAAAAAACTATAAAGTAATTACTTTATGAATGAATTTATTTACATCAGTATTTTCATTGCATTACATTTCGTCTAATTTTTTTTGTTGTTGATGATTGCATTTTGATTTATCATCATCATTTTAAATGTCAAAATGCTAAAAACAATGTTCAATTCGTAAATTTCCCCGAAATTCATTCATTTTTTTGGTTTACAAGAAAATTTCTCCAAACGTCATCAGCATTTTATTATTGTTTTGATTCTTCAATAAGGAATGGTCAAACCAAACCAAAACAAAGCAAAACCGAAAAAATCATACGAAATTTCGTATATACGTCATCCAATAGATCAATTTATGCCAAATATTGATAGATGAATGTACGTCTATTTTAACACGCACACATACATGTCAAAATTGTCAATTTGGCTTTCCGTTTTCGCATAATGATAAATCATGGATGATGATTTATCAACGTTTATACCCAACAGAAAAAACAAAGACAAAGACAAAGGCATATTTCATTATATGTGTACAATTTGTACTTCATCATCTTCATCATGATGATGATGATGTTTGGGAATTTCGTAACTGAATTTTTGTTTTATTAAAAAATTTCGAAATTTTTAATTTTCAAAAAAATTTTAAAATAAACAAATAATCAATTGAGAAAATTGGCTTTTTTTCGATCAAAAATATTGATTGGAAAATTATCGGAATCAAAACCGGTAAAAAACTAGTTTTTGTTTTTTATTTATTCGCAAAAATTGTTTCCAGAAAATCTGGTTTTTCTTTCTTTTTTCGGGAAATTTCTCTGTCGATGATGATGATGAAGAGAGGGGAGAAAAATGTTAATCAATGTCTGTCGCCCCACAATCATCGTGTTTCATCATCATAATTGATCTGTAAGAGAAATTCTACCGAATGATGATTTTTTTTATTGCACAAACAAAATGAAATGATGAAAGAAACCATTCGACAAAGAAAGAAGATTTTGTTTTCGTAATTTTTGTTTTTTTGAAAAAGAAAAAAAAATTTTATCACTTTTATTTTTGGTTCAGTAAAAAAAAGTAAACAAAAAAAAAATTATTTCATCAAATTTTCTTTAACACTCAGTTACCTCATCGAACCTATCATCATCAGTGAAATCATTGTCAATGAAAATCAACAAACAAAACGAAACGAATAATGTTTTGACATTGAAATATGGATATATTTGAGATATCTTGGAGAAAGAAAGAAAAAGAAAGATTTATTATATTTATCTTAAGTCTCAAATCTTTAGTTGATAAATCTTTTTCTTCGCTTGAGGTTTCATTTTCCGCATCAATGTCAGGATGATGTTACCTGTTTGGTTTTCCTTCATTCATCATTTTTGGGGTAAGAAAAAAACAAGCAGAAAATTCTTTCAACAATCAGCGATTCTTCACTGATTAAAATCGATATAAAAATGACGCTTAGGGTTTTTTAGTTTCCAAAAAATATTTTTTTTGCTTAGAAAAAATTACAAACAAATTGTAAATTACAAAATGCTTGTTACAACATCCTCATCATCATCAATGTTTATAATATTATTCCTCATTACAACATGTTTAATTACATCAACAAATCAATCAATATTTGATACATTTTCCGGTGCAATCGATCTTTATGATGGTATGCAATGTTCATTAACAATAATTGAAGATTATCTTACCACTTATAATCGTCCAATGTGTTGTTTTTATTGGAAAATTCGTAAAATTTTCAATAAAATTGCAGCAGAAAAATGTGAAACACCAGAAAATGTACAGAAAATTTTATCCGGAAAATTATTAAATGATTATGTTGATTTTTCACGTATGGATTGTACAAAATTTCCCGAAAATTCAACCGAATGTGATACATTATGGATGTTTGTCCTATTCATTACTTTTGGCCAGATATTCTTATTGATAACATTAATTTTTACAACAATTTTTCTATATTGGATTCTACGACGACGAACACGACGGCAACAGAATAATTATCTTCTAAAATCACCATCATCCACATCCACATCATCATCATCATCGTCATTATCGATGTACGGTTATCAATCGGATCGAACGACCATTACAACATTGAGTAAAAGTATTAGTTTTGATGAATTTAATAATGGTGACAATTCAAATTCAAATGGTTGGAATTCTGTAACAAAATTGTTGACATTATAAACGGGCACCAACAACGAAAATTACCTGTATAAAATTCAAAAATAATTGTAAAATAATATTTTTCGTCTTGTAATTTATCTTTTGGTTATAAACTTTTTAAATAAAAATCCAAATTACAAATTTTTAATTTTTTTAAAAATAAAATTCAAAAAAAACTATGTTACTTCAGTGATCATAGATGGCATTACATGTCGCATGTAAAACATGTGATATGTTCGAATGTGATGATCAATTTTTTATAAAATTTTTAAATTTTTTTTGCAATGAATTATCAGTTAATTTTTTTGGTTTTTCGTCGTCAACATTTATGGAGAAACAATAGTAATTATTTACAATTTCAATCGAAAATAATCACACCATTTTTATGGTCAAAATGTTCAATGTCGACGACGACGAGGACGAAGATGATGTTCAATCATCAAACAAGAATAACGAATTCGTTTGGACTAACAAATCGATTTCTATATCCTCGAAATCCAATCCATCATACGATGATCATGTGGCGATCATATCGGCCAATTGATCAGGAAAAAAATCGTAGTACAGCAATGTTGCTTACAGCATTAGTTGTTATTGTTCTTGGTCAGTTTTGAATGTCTTTTTTTCTGTTTTTGATTCATCTCAAAACATTATCACCAATTTTTAGGTTTAAGCTATGCAGCTGTACCATTATATAGAATATATTGTCAAAAAACTGGTACCGGTTTACAAGCGGTTGCCAAAGTTGATGAAATTAATGAAAAAGTTGCCAATATGAAAAAAATAACCGATCGAAAAATAAGGGTAAAATTTGAAGCCGAAAAATCATCACGTTTAGCATGGAATTTTCAACCTAGTCAACCATCGGTTGTTTGTTCACCTGGTGAAACAATTTTAGCATTTTATACGGCTAAAAATGAACTTGATCGTCCTGTTAATGGTATTGCTACATATACTATCCTTCCATATGAAGCGGGTAAATATTTTAATAAAATTCAATGTTTTTGTTTTGAAGAACAACAATTGAATGCTAATGAAGAAGTTGATCTGCCTGTATTTTTCTTTATTGATCCGGAATTCATTCGTGATCCATATCTATTCGATATTAATGAAATTATTTTATCATATAATTTTTTCGAAACTAAAGAAGGTTTTAAATTACCGAAACCACCTGGGTTTCGTGCACATTATCCAATAGCTGCTGAACAACAACCACAACAAAATCAAATTACAACCACTAACTAATTAAAAAATTGTTATAAAAAAAATTTTATTCAAAGATTAATAAAAATCAATGTAATGTAATTTTAAACTTTAATTTTCTTTTCGAATAATAATGGATTTAATTTCACAATATGAATGCAGACCATCTTCACCCAATTCACGACCAATACCACTTTGTTTAAAACCACCAAATGGTATTTGTGTTGCACCTTCTTCATAACAATTAACCCAAATTGTACCGGCACGAATATTTTCAGTAAATCTTATCATTTCATTCATATCTTCGGTAATGATTCCTGCTGCTAGTCCATATCGGGTATCATTACAACGTTCAATTACTTCATCCATTGATGAATAACGTAAAATTTGTTGTACTGGACCGAAAATTTCTTCACTTGCAATACGCATCTGATCAGTTACATCGGCAAAAACAGTTGGTTCAATAAAATATCCTTTACATGACATACGTTGACCACCAGTTACGCAACGTGCACCTTCTTTTTTACCCGATTCAATTAATTCTAGTATTTTTTCCATTTGTTTCGTATTGATTTGTGGTCCTTGAATAGTTTTCGAATCAAATGGATCACCTGCTATACGATTACCAGCAATTTCGGCAGCCATTTTAACAAATTCATCATAAATAGATTCATGAACAAATGTTCGTGTACCAGCACAACAACATTGTCCCATATTAGCAAAACAAGCTTGATGTGCAATTTCAGCAGCTTTTTTTAAATCTTTACAATTTTTCGTTACTACTAATGGTGATTTTCCACCCAATTCTAATGATACACGTTTACATGTTTCGGCTGCAGTTTTCATAATCGATTGTCCGGTTTGTGTTGATCCGGTAAATGCAATTTTATCGACAGATGAATGTCGAACTAAAGCATGTCCAGCTGTTGGACCATATCCGGGAACAATATTAACAACACCGGGTGGAAATCCAGCTTCCACAATCAAACTACCAACATATAATGCAGTTAATGGTGTAAATTCCGAAGGTTTCAATACGATTGTACAACCACTAGCTAATGCTGGTGCAAATTTCCATGAAATCATCAACATAGGATAATTCCATGGAATAATTTGACCACAAACACCGACCGGTTCGATTTTAGTATAGGAAAAAATTTTTCCATCAGCCGGTATTACTTTGCCATGAATTTTATCCGCCCAACCAGCATAATAACGAAGCGTACCGATACAAGCATCAATATCACCAAAAGCATCTGCCAATGGTTTACCATTATCGTATACTTCTAATCGAGCTAAATAATCTTTATCCCGTTCAATAAGATCGGCAAGTTTTTGTATTAATTGTCCACGTTCAGATGCATTCATTTGACGCCATTTTGAAGATGGTTGAAATGCAACGGCAGCAGCTTTTACAGCCAAATCTACATCACCTTCATCAGCTTCTTGAACATAGGCTATTATTTCTTCAGTAGCTGGATTTATGGTTGCAAATGTTTTACCACTCAATGAATTATGCCATTCATTGTTGATGAAAATCTTAACAAACGAAAAAATCAAACAAAAAAATCGATCGATTACAAAAAACAAACATAAAACAGCTTCAAAATACCTTGGTAAATTTAACGTCAATCGATGGTGTAGTCATGATTATTTCACAAATTATCGGATCTAATTGAACAAAACAAGTTTTTAGAGAAGAAAATTATTATTATTATGCAAAAGGAGTATGAAATTTGATTTTTATTCGTTCGTTCTTCTTTATATATAACTGTTCAAGTACTGTTCAAGTACTGTTCAAGTACTGTTCAAGTATATGCATATATATATACCGATCATTCGATATCTCAAATAACATGATTCGACCATCAAGGTCGAAATCGGTATCATCGAATGGATGATAAAAAACATTCTTTATCAAATTTCATACCCTTCATATTTGTTGTTGTTGTGGTGAAAATCATCAAAACGAAACAAAAAAAAACTCTGAAAATCAAAATCGAATTTTATTTTAAAAACAACAAATATGTAATTCACATAAATAATGAGATAAAAAAAAAGAAAAGAAAGAAAACAAATCAATTATCTTGGATAAATCGATGGTTTCCATCGTAAACATTTTATATCAATAAATTTATCACCAAATAATTTACGTTTACGTTTAATTTCTTGTATAAAACGTTTTCTTTGTTCATCATTAATCAATATCAGATGTTTTCCTTTCCAATATTTTAATATACCCATTAATTGTAATGTTGATACCAGATCGGCAGGATTGATACCAGTTTGTTGACTTATGTCTGTTTTCAGAAAAGCAAAAACAATCAGAATATTTGCTTGAAAATCAATCAACACTTACCTTTAAGCAGAATTTCTTTATTTTCAAACGAACTTAAATAATTCATAATAATAAATTTCCAATAACTACGATATGATATAATACCATGATCGGATAATGGTTTTTCGGGTGAACCAATTTTATTTTCACAACGTGTAAGTAAATAGCTAAAATCAATCAACATACGACCATAACCAGAACGTTGATATTGTGGTAATGTTAATATACATGATACATTATAACTATTTGGTGAATGTTTTTCTTTCGAGAAATAACCCAATAAATGCATACCAAGATGATCATTTTCCGTCATAACATAGAATAAAAATGGTTCAACATCAACAAATAATGTTTTATATTCCAGAAACAATTTCGCTAAAAGGCATAGATTTTGACAATATTCTTTTTGTTTATTACCATCAACTTCAAAAAATGATATCGATCCTTTACGATAAATTTCATTACCAGGTGGATGTTTCAATGAACATTTTTCCATATGACGATTCAATATGATTGATGAATTCATACATTTTAAACAAAATTCACATATAAAAAGACGTTGACAATTTTGATATTCATCCGAATATTGTGAATTATACCAAACACTTAATTCATGACGACCGAAAATAATTTTTTCGATTCCAGGTTTTTTCTTCGTTTGAATTTCTTGATTATCATCGACAGTTGTTTCATGTTTTATTTCATTCGAATCCGTTATTGTTTCAGATAATTCGGATGCAGAATTTTCATGTATCATTTGTGCAGTACGTGCTTGTGCATCAAGAAAAAGATTTAAATCAAATTTCGGTGTTAGACCTTCGAGTTTCGGTTGGCGACTATGTTAAAAAAGAAGATTAACAAAATTCAAATTCAAAACTCAAAACAAAACACAAACCTTGATGTAAACGAAAATTTTGTTTCAGTTTGCAACTGTTTAAGCTCAACATTTCTTTGATTCATAATCTGATTCCATTTAATATTTTTCTGTTGTAATAGACTCGATTGTTGTTGAGTAGATTTTCTTGGTGATTTACGTTGTTCTTGTTGTTGTTTTTCAATACGTTTTCTATAACGTTGTTGACAATCATCCAAAGTTTGATTATGATATAATGGACATGTTTCTACGGATGAATGTTGATCATAAATACCGGATAAATGTCCACTAGAATTACAACCCGTTATTGAACATCTTGTAATTGGTTTTTCTTGATAAAAATATTGTTGAGATGATGTTGATATGGATGATGATAATATCTCTTCATCATTCGAAGATGATGCTATCGTGTTTGATGGTGAAGGTGAAATGCATTTCATTTTTTTCGTCATCAACGATTGCGGTTGTTGTTGTGGCTGCTCAGATTCGAATTTTTTTCGTTTCAAATTTCTATGTTTTTGATTGAATTGTTCGGAATTTTTTTCCTCAATCGTTTCGTTCGATTTACTATGAATTTCGTCATTATTCATAATTGTTGTTGGCAATTGTTGTTGTTGTGTTCGATGTCGTGTTGAACGTCTCGTAATCGATGATTGTTCATTTTGGATTTTTTCAATCAATTCATCAGGATTATCGATACCTAATTTTCGCAGCTGTATCTGTAGAATTTGTTGTTTTGTCAATTTGGATTGTTGATTACCATCATCATCATCACTATCATCACTATCGCTTTGACTTGAAGCATCTTCATCACCATCTTCGGAAGAATCTTCAATTTCTTCTTCTTCATCTTCGTTTGTTTCTTCTTCTTCTTCATCATCGTCGTCGTCGTCGTTTTCAACTTCGGCTTCACCCGTACAATGTGGACAGATAAAATTTTTACGTCGTTTACGTAATTCACGAATTGAAATCGATGTTAATTGATCATTTTGTAGACGAAAAAAACATGTTAAATGAATTGATCGATCACATTCAACGCAGGAAATCATTTCTAATGAATTTAATTTTCGTTCTGGATGTGATCTTAACGATGATAGCAATGGATTTGGATTCATTTTTGTACGTTTTTCACGACACCATAAACATCGACGACATTTTCGACAAACCCATTGTTTATATGCCGGTGATTTTGTATCCAAAAATCTTTCCGATTTAATATCTAAACATTTCAGATGAAATTGTGTTGCACAAACTGAACATGTTAATAATTGCCGTTGTCCTTCACAATCATTTTGTTGACCACAAAGATAACATTCACCAAGCAAATGATCCGATGTTGATGGTGAACATGAAAATGAATGTTGATCTAAAATTGTTGATCGTTCTGAATTCGATGATGATGATGATGAACGTAGACGAGATCGTATCAACATGATTGTTTCAATCGAAAAAAAAACAAAAAATTCAAACTTTTTTTATAAAATCCAATCAGAATTTATTGATGAAAAATTTGTAAACAAAAACAAAAAAAAACCGTTGAACTTTTTTCGGTCTCGTCCTATATGAACGGCTTAAAAAAATTCAAAAATAAAAACGTGTGTTTTGAAATTTTTTTTTCCGTAAAGTTAAATTAAATTCCGTTTCCAAAAAACTGAGAGAAATATTCAAACTGAGAAAATCTTCAAATCGAATCTTACTTATCAATCGAAATCAATTTCAAATCTGAAACTAAAACCAAAAATGAGAATCACAATTGAAGATTTGCAAAACAAACAAGCATGGGATACTGTTCAAGTATATGCAAATTATTTAAATCATGATCAAAATAATCAAATTTATTCATGATCGAATTGTAAATTCTATTTTCTACATTGGTCAGATTTTTGGTGGTATAGGATTCTTTTCTTTGTTTAATAAAAAAAATTGGTCAGATTTTTGGCCACAACCATTATTTGATCAATTGATCAATATACCATATGGCAAAAAAAATGGCTGTGATTATGCTTTTTGTTATTCCAACATACAATCAATATGAAAGCGAATTAAAAATAATTGAATTGAATACAATCAGTTATATAATATCTGTAAATAATGTGATTACTGTAAGAATACCGCAACTAAATACCGAATATACATTCGGTTTTTCTAACAAGAGCATTGTTTACAGTTTATACGAAAGCATCATAAACTTAATACCATGTTTCGAATATCATCCATTTATTGATTTGGACAATGGTCAATTCATAATATAAACTCTAAGCTCTAAACTTGATAATCAAATTGGTTCTGCGGTTGTCATTTTCTCCAATGATATTTGTCTCTTTTTCCTTATTCCTTTTCCTTAATAATTTTTTTTTGCTAAAAAAACTTGTTAATCAAATGAAATTAAAAACAAAAAAGAAAATTGAAAAACAATTAAGTATTGTTTTTCTCAATCAAATAATCAATGTTATTCTGTATAAATTTAGCAATATTTTCATTCATTTCAAATCATTATTCCGATATAAGACTTAATAAAATTGTTTTGTCTTTCCAACTCTCCGAAACTTTTAAGCATATTTAAATCGAATCTTACTTATAAATTTCAAATCTATAACTAAACCAAAACCAAAAAACAAAAATGCGAATCACAATTGAAGATTTGCAAGACAAACGAGCATGGGACACCGTTCAAGTATGTGAAAATCATTTAAATCAGGATCAAATTTTTTCATGGTCCAATTGTCAATTTTATTTCCTGCATTGGTCAGATTTCTGGCCACAACCATTATATGATCAATTGATCCACATACCATGGCCAAAAAATGGCTGTGATTATGCATTTTTCATACCAACATACGATCAATTTGATAGAGAATTGAAAATAATTGAATTAAACACAATCAGTTACATAGTATCTGTAAATAATGTGATTAATCTAAGAATCCCACATCTAAATACCGAATATACATTCGGTTTTTCAAGCAAAAGAATTGTTTACAGTTTATATGAAAGTATTATCAATTTAATTCCATGTTTTGAATTCCATCCAAATACAGATTATCAAAATGGACCAATCATTATGTATAATACTAATTTTAATTAAATTTTTTAAATAAAATATNCCGATTTAATATCTAAACATTTCAGATGAAATTGTGTTGCACAAACTGAACATGTTAATAATTGCCGTTGTCCTTCACAATCATTTTGTTGACCACAAAGATAACATTCACCAAGCAAATGATCCGATGTTGATGGTGAACATGAAAATGAATGTTGATCTAAAATTGTTGATCGTTCTGAATTCGATGATGATGATGATGAACGTAGACGAGATCGTATCAACATGATTGTTTCAATCGAAAAATAAAATCAAACTTTTTATAAAATCCAATCTATTGATGAAAAATTTGTAAACAAAAACAAAAAAAACCGTTGAACTTTTTTCGGTCTCGTCCTATATGAACGGCTAAAAAAATTCAAAAATTAAAACGTGTGTTTTGAAATTTTATTCCGTAAAGTCAAATTAAATTCCGTTTCCAAAAAAAAAAAACAAAACAGAGTGAATATTCAAACAGAGAAAATGATGGATTTCGATAAAGATTTTGAAAGTTACAAATGAAAATTATTCATTCTTTTCGTATTTCTGTTTCTGATTTTATAAAAATTTTTATTTATCCATGTTTTTCCTTATAAAAACTTGTTAATTGAATGAAATTAAAAACAAAAAAGTAAACAAAAGGAAATTGAAAAACAATTAAATGAATATTGTTTTTCTGTAACAAATAATCAATGTTATAAATTTAGCAATATTTTCATTCATTTCAAATCATTATTCCGATACGGGAATTAACAATTATAAGGACGATTTCAGTAAGTTTTCCATTTTTTATGAGTCTTTCATCATTGGATTGTCAAGACAATTTAAAGCAATTGATCGTGATTTTCATAAGTTTACTGAAACACTAATAAGTGCTTTGAAAAAAGAAAATAAATTGGCTAATGATCTATTAAAGAAGGAAAAAGATGCTAAATCCGTTATTGAGAAAGAGTTACAGTTGAAAGTGGAAGAATTGACTAAAGAACGTGCAAACAAAAGAACATATGCTTCTGTTGCATCATCAAATAATGAACCTTTGCCAAAATCTGATTTTGTTTGTATTGTCGATGAAGTGGATTCGTCAATTAACGATTCAAAACAAACTTTATTTCCGATAAGACTTAATAAAATTTTTTTCGTCTTAAAAACACTCCGAAACTTTTAAGCATTCAAATCGAATCTTAAAACCAAAAATGAAAATTACAATTGAAGATTTGCACAACAAACGAGCATGGGACACGGTTCAAGTATATGAAAATTATTTAAATCATGATCAAAATAATCAAATTTATTCATGGTCGAATGGTAAATTTTATTTTCTACATTGGTCAGATTTTTTGGCCACAACCATTATTTGATCAATTGATCAATATACCAAAATGGCCAAAAAATGGCTGTGATTATGCCTTTTTTTTATTCCAACATACATATAATTATCATCCATCAATCAGAGATGAATTGAAAATCGTAGAATTAAATACGATAAGTTATATATCATCTATGGCAGAAAGGAAGATGAAAATTCATATTCCTTCCTTGAATACCGATTACACATTCGTATTTACGAATGATGAAATCATTAAAAAACTATTTGAAACAATAATCAATAATGTACATTGTTTCCAATATCACCCAATGACAAATTGGGAAAATGGAGAATTCATTATATACAATACAAATTTGGCATAATTTCTTTTAAAATAATGTTTTTAAATAAAATATGAATCTTTTTTTTTATAAAAAATACTTGTAATTTTTCTAAAATCGAAAAAAAATTGAATAACGAATAGCCGATCAACATCAATATTGTAAACATGTTGTAATTTGATGTAATTTGTAACAGTTTCGAATTCGAATTTTCGAATATATTTAGTTATTTAGATAATCTAGGTATTTGGGCTATCACATCTATAGCTTCTATTTGTTTCTTTTTTCTTTTTTTTTCTACATTAATTTTTTTGCCTTCGGGCAGCGTGTTTGTTTGTTTAAAATAAAAGAAAAATATATTTTCGAATACTTTCTACACGATTTGTTTTAAAAGTTTTTTCAAGAAAAGTGCCTTTTGCAAAAAATGTGGTAAAAACAAACACTTAATAATGAAGCTCTCTTCTTTTTCGGATGGAGTGAGATGGCGTTGTGACCTAAAATCTTGTCGAGAATTCCAGATTTTTTTTCTGGAAAAGATATTACGCTTCATATATTGTTGGTCAGAAGAACTAACATCTCCATTAATTGGTGATTACCATTTTAAAAAAAATTGGCCAAATATTGTCAACCCTTGAGGAATCTCGCTTTAACAAGATTAGAAAAATTTCCAAGGCGTCAAACGAATTGGTTTTCAATGGTTATAAAACGAAAAACGAAACTTGTAATTTTAAAAAATTTTAAAAAAATAAAATTTTTATTTTTTTATCTGTTTTAAAATATTCATACAAGGATAATCGATTAATATTGTAAATATAAAACCAAATAAATATGAATAAATTATATTTATAAATATTAAACTTATAATCGATATTAATTGTAAATCGATTAATAATCGTCTTGAACTAATTAAAATATTAATCACCAGCATATGATTAAGATAAACAGAAAATGTTAATCGTGATAGTATTGAAAATAATGGCCAACGTAAAAATCTGGTTATAATTGAATCAGAATTATTCAAACATAATTCAAATAGAATTACTAAAATTATCGTAAATATTATACGATTTAATGGATATAATATGGCTGACCAAAATCGATTATATGGTCGACCATAAAACCATGGTAATGTATTGAATGTACAGAATATATAACCAATACATATGATAGCTAAAGCTATGATAATCTTCATTTTTGACCATGTTGTTGATTGTGGATATTTTTGTTTATTTGAAAAAATTTTCCTTGATCCATACCAAAAACCAATAAAATAAATGAATGAATGGCTCCATGGTTTGAAATAGATTTGAAAAAATCTACCAAATTCATTGACGATTGGATTCGAATTGAAACCTTCGAAGTCACTTGAGAGGAAAATAAAATCAGAATGAATGAAAATTGATTATATCAGATTGATCAGAATTACCTTAATGATGTTAAAATTAAACCTGGTGGTAATTTTTTGATAAAAATATGCAACGAAGTTATTACGATTGAAATTAATACCAGAATTTTTGTTATTGTTAATCCTTGTTTGGAAGAATTTTTTCCAGTTACAAAAAACCATAATGGAATGATTGAAAGTAAACGTAATTGCATATCGACAGCCAAATACCATGTATGTCCACCGCACTGTTTTTCAATTTAAAAAAAAAATTCATCAATAAAATCGATTTTTAATGAAAAATATTTTTTTACCATATTTTCCGGTTCGATTAGATTCTGCGCATAAATCAAACTATACAACCATGTTTTCGAACATTTCATTTCAATTTGTTCGATACGTTTTGACCATAGTGGTCCATTCAGCCAAAAACCCATTAATGGCAAAAGAAATGATAATAAAATATAGATAATTAATTGTGGTGTAAATCGTAGATAACGAAAACCTATATAGATGATTGGATTGAATTTTTTTTGACCGTTGCCATCATCATTATTTCGGATATGATTTTTTAATGTTGTATAACTGGCCATAAAACCACCAATAAATATGAATACATCAACCGGATTAATAAATTGCATCAGCGATTGTATGATTGGTGATTTAAGTTTTTCATTTGCTTCGAATATATTTTCTTGAAAATCATACAGAAAACACCATAGTTATCATCATTCAGAGATATTTTTCATGAAACACTTACTGTAAGAATTCCAATCTTCATAGACAAATGTATGCGCAATGATAATCCAAACATTTGACCAGAAACGTAATCCATCGATAAATGATAGATCATTACCATCAGCGTTGATGATTGTTGTTGTTTGATTGATTGATTTCATTCGAATCAATGAACGAAAATTTGCCATTGGAGAAAAACAAAGCAATATTCGTTCGATCGAATGTCCATCTTTGCGGTTTTTGTCGTTTTTCGAAAAGAAAAAAAAGAAAAATTCAACAATATTTTTTGTTTTCAAAGCAAAACTTACTTTTATCTTTAACCAAATAATCATATAAACCAGCCACAAATGTAATCGAAATGATCAGACCAATTGTAAATCTGTAATTGATAAAAAACTTGTTTAAAAAGAATGAAATTTACAAAACAAAGATTACATTGCAATCGATTGTATGATATTCGGTTTCAATGGCCATTCGGGTTTATGATAACAAGAAATTCTTTGTAATTTAAAACCAAATATTTCTTTTTGTAATAAAAAATTTATATTTTTTGTACAAGAATTTGGTAGGCAAATTCCTCGAACGATTGATGAATAATAAAAAATTGATGATTCTCGAGCCAATTGGGTGTAAATAGTTTCATCATCATCATTATCGTTCGATGACATAATAATGGTTTGATGATAAACATTATGATTAAATGGACGTTTTGATGATATTGGCCATTCGAATTCCAGCAAACAATATTCCGTTTGAATCGGATGTCGATAATTAATGTCATTAATATGTAAACATTGATCATAATCACCATAATCGGTTATAGTACCGGATAAAAATCCACTTGATACTAATGTTGGTGACCATGAATTGAATATTTTTGTTGCCCATAATTTATGTTTATAAATCATTTCATTTAGTATTGATTGTAAATCTTGTCGACATTTTTGATCAATTAAATCGCTGTTATTGTTTTTAAAAATCATTAAATCATCAAGATAATTTGGTAAAAATATTCGTTGAAAATCATGATTGGAAATCTTTGAAAAACGATTCCAAGAATCATCATTCGAATCAACAATTCGAACGACAACAACAACAAGTGCAACAAACAATGGCAAACGACGATGATAAGATCCGGCCATCATTTATCATCACCATCTGATGTTTGATCAAACAACTTTATAACGTTACTACTAAATAACGTGCGATGAGGAAGGAAATTTCAACAAAATCAAACGAAAACCGTAAATCAAATTAAATTACTATTATTGTAACACAAGGAAATTCTATTACTAAGTAAAGTTCTATTCCTTTTACAACAATAATTTTCATTTTAATTTATAACCAAAAATTATTGCCATATTCAAATGAAATGATTTTTTCTATTTTCTTTTATTTTTTCTAGTGTTTTTTTTTAAAAACGAAAATTTTTTCAAAAAAACAAATGGACAATCTAAATGATCGATTTAAAGAAATGTTTGAAATGATTGGTTCATCCTTATCGAATATAATATTACCATTTGAACATCCATTATATACACAGATTCAACAACAACAACAACAATTACCATTACCATCATCAACATCAACCAGTAATCCACAATCATCATCATCATCAAACAATCGACCAAAAAGTATAAGAAGTACACGTTCCGGAACATCATTACGATCACGTTCACGTTTACGAATGGCAAATAATAGTAATAGTAAAAATACACGTTCAAAAAGTAAACGTCATCATCATCATCACCATCATCATCATCATCAACAACAACAACAACAAAATTCAAATACAAATAATAATAATCAAACAATAGAAAAATCAACAAAAAGTCGTCGTACACGTGAAACAACAACAATGGATAAAAATAATCGTAGCATGGATGTAACATCAACATCAGATAAATATAATGATAATTCATTACCATTTGCAAGTGGTTTAAATGTACATTTATCTGATCAACAACAACAACAACAATCAACAGCAATTGATCGTCGTTATAGTTGTTCAGTATTTTTTATACAATGTATACAACATCGTAAAATTGCATTAACAAAACCATCCATACGACAAGCAGTTTGGATGCCATTTATGCCAATGCCAATGAATAAAAGTTGGAATGAAGGTGGTCTTGCTGGTCTTCTAATTGTATTATCTAATGGTGATATGGATACATTTGTACAATTGAAAAATCGTCCACCATTTCAAGATCGTTGGATTATTGAAGTTGCTGCTATACAATTACCACAAACATTAGAATTGATTAATCGTATTACATGGATGATAAAATTGGATTCAAAATCAAATTTTAAATGTTGCCAGGATAATGATTCATTAATTTGGGTTGATGAAAATAAACTTGATTCCGGTACATTGGAATATATGTGGGGACCAGAGTTGATTGATTTTTACCGGTTACATATACAATCATCATCATCATCAACATCATCAACAACAACATCACCACCAACAATGATACCATCACCAACAATAGGTTTAAATAATAATGATGATATACATAAAGATAGATCAAAATCATATTGGTGTAGTTTAAGTACAACAACTGGTCATAAAAGTAGTTTTGTTGAATATAGTTTGGATTCAGCATTTCAATTTTTACCACGTAATCCACCACGTACTGATGAAGAAGCAATGTTACTTAGTTCAAATTTATCGGAAAAAGATATTGAACGTTTATATAGTGATTTTCTTGATCATTGTTTTCCATCAATGGCAATGGCATTTCATTCATTTCGTGTTTATATGACTAAATATGGTTTTCAATTTGAAGATGAACGTTTAACGCATTTATTTTTTGCATTCAATTATAATTCAAATGGTTCGATAACATTTCCCGAATTATTAATGGGTTTAGCTTGTATTGATTGTCATTCAATACATAATGAAGTACGAGCAAAATTTGTAATGCGTTATTATGATGTACATAAACGTAATTTTCTAACACGTGATGATATTCGTCAAATGATAACAGCTATACATCCAAAATTAAAACGTGATGAAGCTGAATTTAAATTAAATGAAACATTACAAGCAATGGAACCAAATATGACCGATATAAATCGAATATCATATAAAGCATTTGTCGGTGCTGTTGGTAGTCATCGTTTTCGTGGTACATCAAAATTATGTCGTGCAGATCGACCTGTGTTTCAAATGATAACCAATATCATATTTACCCGACGTAAAAAACGTAGTGGACATGAATTTAAATGGTCATCAGTAATTGAAGAAGCATATTCCGGTATTTGTTCGAATTGTAAAGAAAAACAATCGATACTTTGTAATTATTTATTACGTATCGATAGTAATGGTTATGTTGAATCACGTCATCGTTTACGATCATTTAAACGACGACATCGTGTCGATGGTGGTAAATCACGTTCAACATATTCATCATCATCATCATCAAATTCAAAACGTAAACATAAAAATAATTTATTTCATAAAACCGATGATGTTGATTTTGAAATATTGAATATTGCCTGGTCATTAATACGAATGATAAGAGATTTTTCATTGATTAAAGGTGATGTTAAAAGACCGAATGGTTTTATGGCTAATAATCATAAAGAATGGCAACAATTATATGAATGGTTATTATTATTGGAAAAAAGAGTAGCTGAACAATTAGAAACCGAATATCGTTGTGTACAGGTAAATTCACCTGCATATATTATCGGTGATATACATGGTAATATTGATGATTTACTTACATTGGAACAATGTCTTTGGAAACAATTTCCAGCTATTGATGCAAATCTAATATTTTTAGGTGATTATGTTGATCGTGGTCGTTGGTCAATTGAATGTGTTATTTATTTAATGTGTTTGAAAATTTTAATGCCAAACAAAATGACATTGTTACGTGGTAATCATGAAGTTCGACCATTACAAGCACATTATTCATATAAAGCTGAATGTTTAACAAAATATGGTGAAGAAATTGGTGGTAAAATATGGGAATTAACTAATCGTATGTTTGATCGTTTACCATTATGTGCTATTATTGATGAAGCAATATTTTGTGCACATGGTGGTATACCTCGAAGTACAATTGAAATTGGTGAAATACAACGTTTAGATAATTATATGCCTGAACCAGAACATTCATTTCCAATTGCATGGGAAATTTTATGGTCTGATCCAATACATCAACAACAATTTTTAGAATTAGCATGTCTGATGAATGGTGTTGAAGATCCTAGAGAAGGATTCTTACCGAATCGTAAACGTGGAACGGCATTTGTTTTTAATGAAGATGCTGCAACAAAATTTCTTAAACATAATGGCCTTACACATATTGTACGAGCACATGAAGTACCAACAAATGGTTTCTTTTTTCATTTTGATAAAAAATGTGCAACAATATTTTCTAGTTCACATTATTGTGGTAATAATAATGAATGTGCTGTTATGTTGGTTGAAGGTGATTCAATACGTATTATACGTATTGATACGACGAATAATCCATCGGCAACCGATTAAAAATCAACAGCCAAAAAAGACAAAAAAAAAAGAAAAAGAAAAAACCTAAAATGAATTTCAATTTTTCAAATAAAAATCTAGAAAAAAGAATGTGTTTCTGTGTGTGTGTGTTTTGATGTTTTTATGGTTTCAGTGAAGATGATGTTTTCGCTGTTGTTGTTGGTTTAATTGATGATAATTTTTCGGGTGAACTTTGTCTTGAACTTGATTTGGATGATGTTTCTTGTTGCGGTTGTGATAATGGATTGACTGTTGGATTCATAATGGTAATCGGTGTTGATGGATCCAAACCAATTGATTCACCAATTGTTATTCTTGCTTTTTCAAATGTTGATGATAATTTTTCCTGTATAACATTTATACACATTGATGTTAATGCCAAACCGAATAGGAAATAAATAAATGCATATAATAATACATTGAATTGAGTGGGTACAAAATCACCAAAACCAATTGTTGACATTGAAATGAAAACAAAATAAAATGATTGAAATAATGTCCAATTTTCAAATGTCCAAAATAATATTGCACCAAAAAATAAATATAATATTAATATGAATAATGCTAATGATATTGGCAGATTGAATTCATCATCCATTTCATTAAAATCTAACATTGTTGGCATTGGTGTTTCGGGTGTCATTATTGTCGACGATGATTGCGATTGTGATTGCGATGATGGTGATGAAACAGTTACCATCGGAATTTGATTTGACCTATATGATGATAACATTGGATTTGTTGTTGATTGTAGATTTATTGGTTTGGATATTTCCGGTGGTGGTAACATTGAAACTTTTCCAGTATTTGAATCAATAAAAAATGGTGGTTGTCGTTGTATTTTATTCAATGCATCCATTATTGCATGTTGAATTTTTGCTGTACGTGTTGCTTTACGACCCATATGTCGTACTGAACGCAGTGAACGATCATAATAAACCCGGCGGCAAGACATAATTAAATATTTAATTATTCGAGTAAATATTCGACCAAAATCAGCTAATACGATTAATAAAAGTGGAATACCAAAAAATGAATAAATCATTGCAGCTGTTTTACCCAATGTTGTTACTGGTGGATTATCACCATAACCTATAGAATCGATGGGAGAAAAGTTTCTTAATTTAGTTTTTTTTTTGCCCTCGATGAAAATCATCAAAACAAAACAAAAACGGAATGGAATTCCAATTAAAATTCTTGCTATTTACACTTAATTACACTAAATTTAGTAAATTAGGTGAAAATAGAAAAATTGCTGAATCATTCGAAAAATGCATTAATTTTTATGATCGCAAAAAATTACAAAAAACATTTAAAATAGAATTTTCATTTTTCTTGAATCCGATCCAAAAATTGACAAACAAACATGCATCAATGATTTATTTATATCATTCTGTGGTGTCATGTGTTCGTGTGCCTGGATTTGATCAAAAAAAAATTCAAAACTATCACATCATGCTGTGTTCGAATCGAATCAATCCGATTTTTATGGAAATTCATTGGAAAAAAACTCACCAATTGTTGTAAATACAGTCATACTAAAAAATACTGAACCAATAAAATCCCAACGATGTGTTTCAGCAAAACGTTCTATTGAATAATTTAAACGTTTTGAACATTGTTCATTCACAATCCATTCAAAACGATCTAATTCATCATCAACAATACGATACCAATATTGATCAATATTTGGTACAAAATATCGTTTTTGTTGATTCATTCCATTATCATTATCATCAATATCGATTGGCAAGGGAAAATGTTGACGTTGACGCCATAATTCATTAACAATTGTATCAGTCATTTGTTCGATTGGTTCATATAATTGTCTGATGATTGCCTTTTGATAAAGTTTTGTAAATATATTTTATTTTGCTCATTCATTCGAAATCATTATACTTACATTTTCTTCTTTTTCATGATTTCCTTCGATTGTAGAAAAAATTGCACCACCAAGACATGCATAAAGGATTAATGCAATCAATAAGAATAAATGTGTAAACCAACTTTCACTTAAACGTTTAAGCCAAACATAAAATCGTACTAATCTGGTGTTGGTTCCTTCAAGTACTTGATCAAAATTTGGTTTTACTAATAAACGTGTAGCGAATGTTTTTGGATCAACAACAAACATTGAATTCGATGATAATGCATTACGAAATGATTGATAATTTGTAAAACGTGGTGATGATGGATTATTATGACGAGCACCAATACCGGTAGTTCGATGAAAACGTGGCGGTGCTTTTGGTGTTGTCATAAATGCCGAACGTGGTGATGCAATATTCGAAGCCATTATGGAAAAAAAGATTTATTTGTTGAATCAAACCAGGATTTCGAAAAAAAAATCAACCAGAATAGGTATTTCCTGTTAGCCGACCGAATCGTTTATTATTATTATCATCATCAAAGAATATGACAATCATCCCATCAACAAATGTTTCTTGATAAAAATAAAAATCTAGAGCATAAAATCATCATCATCATCATCGAAGCCGAACCAACAACAAAAAAAAACGAATAAAAATTTGCGGTTAATCCACGGCAAAAAAGAAAGAAAGAAAGATTCAAAGAACCGAAAGATTTAAAAATTTGTTACACACACAGGAACTTTTTTTCGTTTGTAAAAATATTATGCAAATTAGAAAAACTGAAGAAGAAGAACTGGCAAACAACAAACAAACAAAATTACAAAAAAAATTGGCAAACAACATTCATTCATTAGCGCATCAATTTCTAAATCATCATTTTCACAAAACAAAAAAAAAATAAACACCACCACCACCATTCAACATTGTATTCTTCTTTCTCGGATGAAAATTCTATTTATAATATACGATATATAAGCCGTTTTGCATCAATTATCAAACAACAAACAAACAAGCACCGAGAATAATGAAATTTTTTTTTAATAACATAAATGATACGAATGACACAATAAGCGGTTCAAGTGTGTGTTTTCAGTGTGTGTGTGTGTTAAATTCTTGTGTTAATTAGTGGTGGGGAAAGGATTAAATTTTTTCCTGTTTCTGTTTTATAATTTTAAAACTTTTGATAGAAAATTAAACATGACCAGTATTAAACCAACGTATGACATGAATATCTGTATGTAACAGGGGGAAAATGGAAAGAAAGAAAAACCGCCGGTTAAATGTCGAAAAAATGGAATCAAAGAAAGAATTTACCTCGACAAAATATTTCAAATTAATAATATGAATCTGACCGATACTGAAACCAAATTGTTGCTTGGAACTAGTTAAACGTTCATATAATTCTAATGTTTTAATTTTCATATTATATTGATGTGAACGTTTTAATGATATTTGTATACGTGGTAAATAATGTTTACCTTGATGCATCATTTTATTTTGTTTGGTCATTGGAAATAATGTTAACATTATAGTACTGATTTGTAAATTAATAAATACAATATGTATCATTAATGTTTCCATATTCATCGGTGTATATAATACCCGGTAAATGGCTATAATATTAATCGGTAGATTACTGAACAATGCAAACAGGATGACATTTGCCCATATTGTTCCATTACTATTACCAATCATACGACAAATATAGGTAATTTGTTGTCGATATTGACTGTAAAGAAATTCATCCAAACGATTCATATAATATTTTTTACATTGCCTTTCAGCTAAACGAAACATTAATTGATTTAGAAATTTCAAACGTTTCAGTAGATATATTTGTGATATTGTTGCCATATTTAAATAGATAATTGAATTACGAATCAGAATATGTGCAATCGAAAAATGTAATGCAGAATCGGATAATATTATTAGGATGTTCAACGAACGATATGGTATGAAAAAATTATCAATTTTATCAATCAAATATCGGATATAACTTAGACAGCAAAAATTCAATATAGCAATCGTTGATATTGTATGTATGAATAAACTATAATCATGTATGATCAAAGTGGACAAAATCAACAGTAATTTATGTTCACCCGATATATATGGTATGATTTTCATACGTATACGACGAAAATGTTCATAAATAATTTGCCTACGTAGATGTTTGGTTAAATATTTTATACTTAATAATTGTTTCAATGTTAATGATCGGTTATTGTTATTAGAATGATTTTTCATCGATAATGATCGTATAAATGACCAAAATGATAAATGTTTAAACCAATTTTTATCAGTTCGATATGGATGTAATAAACATTTACGATATACGTCCATATTACGAACAGTTAGATCATAAACCGATTGAAAACCAATCAATTGATAATCATTAAAATAAATAACATATTGACTTTGTATAATATACAATATACCAACAGTCATTATGAATGTAATTAAACGTAAAATATCCTGATGTGTTTCGAATGGATTTTTTGTTGTTTCGGTTTTGGTTTGATAAAGTAAATCACCAAATATATATTGTATGGTTGGATCATATGGTGCAAATGTTTGAAACAATCGAATATCTGTATAACAGAATAATAAATATGATGCAAAACGTATGAATTCAATCCATATTAGTATGGTTTCATAACGATGCAATCGTCGATAACGGTTATCGGTTATTAATCGACGAATTTGATAATAGAAACGTAGTTCGTCAACCATCTTGGTTCGCTATTGTTGCTTACTGCTGTTTTTCCGTTATTGTTGCTTACTGCTGTAATGTTGACATTCACAAGTCTGTTGACGAAATGAAATTGTCAAATGAAGATTTCTTTGGTTTTGATTTTTGGTTTTGTCTGAATGATTTTTGCTTCAAATTGGAAAAAAAACTACGCAAAAAGAAATGTAATCTTTATGTTAATGATTCTTTTTTTTTTTGATTAAATTCTTTTTTTGGCCACAAAATATCATCATTATTAAAAAAATTTAAATTTTGTTTTTCTTTCAATATTTAAATTCGACAAACCAAAACCAAAACAGAAAAAATGAAAATTTCCCCTGCATTTATTTAGCATTATCGATTGAAAAAAAGTACCTATATTTTTCGATAATGAAACGGTGAACTTTAAAGAAAAAAATCTGATTAAACAAAATATTGATTTTGTTTTTTGTTTTGTTTTTGTTTGTTTGTTTTTTGAAAAATTTAAATAAAAATTTTGATTTTCTTTGAAAAAATTCAAAATGGACACCGTGCTGCCATCTACATTGGTCGGAGATGTTTTCAGCAACAAAAACAGAAACGTTCGATTTTTTAAATTAAGATTCTTTTTCTTGTAAAAATAACTTTTTTTTATTATCAAATGTCAATGAATTTTTAATGAATTATAAATAACAAAAATCACATCAACAATCACACACAGCCTTCCCAACAACAACAACAACAAAAAAAGATTTAACAACATGAAATTTATATGAATCTACAAAAAAAAAATAAACAAAAAGAAACAAATGAAAAATGTATAAATTGTAAGTTGGATCCTTTTTGATATTCTGCCATTTGAAGTTGTATATGTAAATGATAGAAAAAAATGAATGAATGAATGAATGAATCAAAAAAAAAGTTTCAAAAATCACAATTATGAAGAGTGAACAACAACAACAATAAAAATCTTTGACCATCAAATTTACACCGGTAAATATATATTTTCTGTTTTGAGCATTTTTTTAATCGGAATTATTAAGTTTTTTTACCAACGATTCATATAGCCAAAAATGTAATGCTGTTGATAATGTTGATTTAAAAATACTTGGTATCATACCTTTATAAAAAGCGGCCAAATTTTCCGTTTGTATTGTATGTGTAATACAATGTATAAAACCTTCATAATGAACAGTTTTACCAAACTTATTACCTCTTCCAGTTTCAAAACCACGTATTTGTAAACGTTTTTTAACCAAATCTAATGGATATACTAAAAATTTTGCTACCATACCGGATAATGCACCACAAAAAAAACTTGATTGTATATGAATTTCATGGCCATGTTTATAGCCAATATTTATTGCTAAATGATCAGCATGATAATATTGTTGCCATCGTTCTTTAAATATATTATATGTTGCAAATTGTGCACCAGAAAATGGCATTATTTGCATTAATGTTGGTAGAAAACCACGATATAAACCAACACGTCCTTCATGTTTTGCAATAGTCATAAATGCCTGTCCGGTTGTATGATAAGTTTTCGGTTCGGATTGTGATACCATTCGTGTACGAATAACATCAAATGGATGTGATAATAATGTACCAGTAAAACCGGCCATACTACCACAAATAAAATGTACTAATGGTTGTGATTGCATTACATATTTATGTGAAATAATTTCTTCATGATCGATTAGCCATTTTAATGTTAAACGGGTAAGAATTTCAAATGATGAAAAATATGCCATCCCTTTAATTGAATGAATGAATTGAATTGAATAATGAAAATTTAATTTTCTGAATTTTTTGATTTAGTTAACAATTACTTACCATAAATACCGGATAACATTTGTGCTGAAACATGTCCTTTCCATAATGCAAACACTGTTTCTTCCTTTATAATACAGGAAAATGTTTGTGTTAATGAACGATATTTTGATATTGATGATGAACGTGATATTGGTTCAATTTGTAATTGAAAACGTATTTTAAGTACATCTAATGGTTGACATATGAAACGTGTTGCACAACCGGATAAAAAACCAGATATTACATAATGCCAATTGGATTTTTGTTGTTGTTTCGTTGTCGCTGATAATAACGATGATGATAATAATTTTGATGATGAAGATGTGGATGTGGAAGAAGATAACGATGATGAAGACTTTGTTTCATCAAAATTATCATAAATTTTATTCGTATCAACCATTGTTGTTATTATCTTGAATCGATAGCCATTCAGCAAAATGAAATGATTTATCCCTTTCTCTCAATCTCAATCAACATTTACGATTCATTTATCGTAATTAACGAATTTTCCAAACTTGATTAATGTTTATCATTTGAACAACAAAAAACAAAACAAAACCGATGTACAACAACAAAATACGTGGGAAGAGAGAGAGGGGGTGAAAATTGCTATTTAAAGAAAAAACAAGAAAAATTCTTATTTTTTTTGTTTAATGAAGAAGATAACAATTTTACCATTAAATTTGATCTGTTGTTGGTGGCGGTGGCGTTGTTGATGATATTGTAAAAAGTAAGTAAGAATTGGAATAGGAATATAGTGAGAACAAAAAGAAAATAAAAAAGAAAAGAATGGAAGAATACTCAATTATCATGATGATGATAATAAATTTTTTTTTGATGGTGGTGGTGGTTGTGGTTTCACTACAACTACAAAAATTTTACCATTCATCAAAACCATGGTTGGCCATGATTATCATCATCAAAACCGAATAAAAATGAATTTTGATGATGTAGTTTGTTTGTTGTAAAACTTTTCTTTTGTTACCGGAATTTTGAATGACACACACTTACACACACCGAAATAAAATTAACCTTGATACGGATGGAGAATGAAAAATCGACCAAAAAAGAAACAACGATAATTTTCTAACAAACGAACGAATAAAGTTTGTCGCAAGCGCGTAAAATGAAATTCTACTTTTAACTCGCAATTGATTGATGGATGGATGGATGATCTGTATTTTCGAAATGTCAAGTAAAAGTAAACTTGTTGCTCTCTTTTTTGCTATGCGATGCGATAAGATTCTGATTTATAAGAATATTCTGATTTATAAGAATGTTATTAATTTCTGCGACCTTTTTTTTGTAATGTCATTCACTTTTTTTTATCTTTCTTTTAATAAAAATTTTTTTATTTTTTTAAAGAAAAAAAAGGATAATTAAGAAAATGTAAACATCTTTGACAAGTGTAATGTGTGTTTGGATGATAATTATTTGTGTGTGTTTAAATATTTACTTTTTATTTTTTAAAATTTTTATTCGGGAAAAAAAATCTTCAAAAAGGCACATAATATTTTTTCTGGTTTTTCTTTTTTTCTCTTTGGAATTATCAAAAAAATAACAATAACAAAAACATGCTTGCTTGCTGTATGATTATATGGATCGACCAACAACAAAACCAAAAAACCAAAAAAACATCATCATTTCAAAATCACATGACCCCTAATAATTCACAGTGTTTTGATTTGTTTATGTTTTTTTCGGATTAAATGGTCACAATGAAAAACGTAAATACATAAATCCTCTACGGGTTATGTTTATCATGTTTGCTAATTATCAGTAAGGCAAACGTTTTGTGATAGTAGCATTGGTCAAAGTTAAATTTATTTTTTCAAGATAATCATATTGTGACTTTCAAATTATTTTTACGTTTAACGTCATTTATGAATTTGAATGAAAATTTTATTGGGCGAAACCGGTGATATCATTTTTGTTTGTTTGTTTTTGTTGTTGATGATGATGATGATATGTGAGCCAAATCAATAACACCATTGATTTTACATTGGATTTTTGTTTTCCGTTTTTGTTTTTTTTTGCCATTGATGATTAGCAATTTGATGATTACTGCTTTGTCGAATGAATGAATGTGTGTATTTGGTTGTCAAGTGAAACCGACATTTGATTAGCTATCTGTTTTTTTTAAAAATAAATCAATACAGCCTTCCATTAGCCAAAAAAAAAATAATCATCATTTGCTGCAATAAATTAGCCATTTGAAACAAAAAGAATTTATTTTTTCTTTCCAACACAAAAATGATTTTATTAGAATTCAATAATCGTGTTATTGAAGATATTCTTCGTTTGAAAATTTCTGAATATGAGTAAGTTTTTCGTTTGTTTTTTACTTGAATTTTACCTTTTGATTTTGTTTCACCATAGAAAAAATAATAAAGCCGATTCAGTTGAAGTAACTGTTGCCGATTTTGATGGTGTTATATTTCATATTTCAAATTTGAATGGTGATAAAACCAAAATACGTATCAGTATTTCATTAAAATTTTATAAAGAATTACAACAATATGGTGCTGATGATCTACTCAAACGTGAATATGGTGATTATCTGATGAAACCAGCCGAAGATGGTTACAATGTTACATTATTATATGATTTAAAAAATCTACCAACGGATAAAGAATCAATGATACAGAAAGCATCATTATTAAAACGTAATTGTTTTGCATCGGTATTTGAAAAATATTTTGAATTTCAAGAAAATGATATAAAAAATAATAATCGTGCCGTTATACATTATCGTGATGATGAAACAATGTATGTTGAAGCACAATTAGATCGTGTTACAGTTATATTTAGTACAATATTTAAAGATGAAGATGATATTGTATTGGGTAAAGTATTTATGCAAGAATTTAAAGAAGGTAGAAAAGCATCACATACAGCACCACAGGTATTATTTTCACATCGTGAACCACCACGTGAATTACAAGATACTGATGCACGTATTGGTAATAATATTGGTTATATAACATTTGTATTGTTTCCACGACATACCTGTAAAGCAAATAGAGATAATACAATTAATTTAATACATACATTTCGTGATTATCTTCATTATCATATAAAATGTTCAAAAGCATATATACATTCACGTATGCGTGCAAAAACATCTGATTTTCTAAAAGTTTTAAATCGTGCCCGGCCGGAAAAAATTGAAAAAGAAAAACGTAATATTAAGTAAGTTTTTGATATCAATTCATTTGAAAATTTCATTCATTTTCATTCGGTTTTTTCCCACGAAAATTAAAGGGGTAAAATTATGAACATTCGTTGATGGAAATCATCCAGAAAAAATTGGAAGCAAAAATCAAGAAATTCACAAAAGCAATATTCAAATTTTATAATCATGACACATCATTTACCATGGAATTTCTTTTATCATTTTCTTTAAATAAAAATATTAGGTGAAAAACAAATTCTTTTTTCTATTACTAATTATTAATATAATTTGCCAAAATTGATACTAAAACTGGATATTGTATTATTCAAAAAATTCAAAAATTTTGTGTTTTTTTTCAAAAAAAAAAATTGAAATAAAATTTTGATTTAGAATTTGTCCTCAGAAAAAAAATCAATGCCTTTTTGTTCGATTGAAATTTAAAAAAGTTTAAAAACCTTTTCGTTTTTTTTTGATTGAATTTCAATGAAGGAAAATATAATGATGAAAAATATGGAAACCAAATCGAATGGAAATTCAAATATTATTTTTTGGATTTTGAATTATTCAATGGTACTTTTTTTTTGTTGAAGAAATTCTGACATTGAAATTTCCATAGACAGTGAGTGAAAGAGATTGATTGATTGAGATTCAGATTTTGAACTAAGCCGGTTCATGTTGGATTTTTTTTTCTTTCTTTTTTTTTTGTTTTTCGTTATCATCAATATGCCCCATCAACAACAACATGTTAACATGATTTTGAACATCATCAATTTTTGTTCTGGTGAATTTTTTAAATGTTCATTTTTTTCTGGCAATCTTTATCTTGTTATGTACTGGAAAATGCAGTGAAGAAGGGAGGGAGAGAGCGAATGAACCGGCAATAACAAGTTTTAATGATCAGAAAAAAGGATTCATTGATAGTGATGGCGATGGCGATTATCATTATAATCATACATTGACTGCATGTACACCTGCAGATTGATATGTTCTACATTTACCATTTCAAATATTAATTGATGTGGCATAGATGATGATAAAATAATGTCTAGCNATATAACATTTGTATTGTTTCCAAGACATACCTGTAAGGCGAATAGAGATAATACAATAAATTTAATACATACATTTCGTGATTATCTTCATTATCATATAAAATGTTCAAAAGCATATATACATTCACGTATGCGTGCAAAAACATCAGATTTTCTAAAAGTTTTAAATCGTGCCCGACCGGAAAAAATTGAAAAAGAAAAACGTAATATTAAGTAAGTTTTTGATGTTTTGATTCATTTGAAAATTTCCATTCATTTTCATTTGGTTTTTTCCTACGAAAATTAAAGGGGTAAAATTATGAACATTCGTTGATGGAAATCATCCAAAGAATAATAAGAACATATTGGAAGCAAAATCAAGAAATCAAGAAATTCACAAAAGCAATATTCAAATTTTTTTTTTAATAATAATCATTACACATCATTTATATGGAATTTCTTTTATCATTTTTCTTTACATTAAAAAGATTAGGTGAAAAAACAAAAAAAAAACAAATTCTTTTTTTTTTACTTATTACTAATATAATTTGCCAAAATTTATAATCAAAAAAATTCAAAATATTGTGTGTGTGTTTTTTTTTTCTTTTCTTTAAATTGAAATAAAATTTTGATTTAGAATTTTTGTCCTCAGAAAAAAAATCAATGACTTTTTTGTTTGATTGAAATTTAAAAAAAAGTTTAAAAACCTTTTCGTTTTGATTGATTGATTGAATTTCAATGAAGGAAAATATTAATGATGAAAAATTGCAACCGAAATTGATTCAAATATTATTATTTTTTTTGGATTTTGAATTATTCAATGGTTTTTTTTGGTTGAAGAAATTCTGACATTGAAATTTCCATTTTTCTTGTTCTTATCGGACAAAAAGACATTCACCATATATGTAGTGAGTGAAAAGAGATTGATTAATTGAAATTCAGATTTTGAACTAAGCCGGTTCATGATGGGATTTTTTTTCTTTATTTTTTTTCGTTATCAATATGCCCCATCAACAACATGTTAACATGATTTTAACATTATCAACATTTTTGTTCTGGTGAATTTTTTAAATGTTCATTTTGCAATCTTGTTATACGAAATGTACTGGAAAATGCAGTGAAGAAGGGAGGGAGAGAGAGAGCGAATGAACCGGCAATAACAAGTTTTAATGATCAATAAAAAGGATTCATTGATAGTGATGGCGATGGCGATTATCATTATAATCATACATTGACTGCATGTACAC
>NW_020873014.1:130139-197067 GCF_001901225.1 Dermatophagoides pteronyssinus
GAAGAAGGGAGGGAGAGAGAGAGCGAATGAACCGGCAATAACAAGTTTTAATGATCAATAAAAAGGATTCATTGATAGTGATGGCGATGGCGATTATCATTATAATCATACATTGACTGCATGTACACCTGCAGATTGATATGTTCTACATTTACCATTTCAAATATTAATTGATGTGGCATAGATGATGATAAAATAATGTCTAGCCGGTGTTTAAAGTTTTTTTTTTTTTTTTTTTTTTTTATGAAAAAAAAATTAAAAAAAAAAAAAATTTCATATCACAGCCTTGCTTTTTTTTGTATTTTTTNACACCTGCAGATTGATATGTTCTACATTTACCATTTCAAATATTAATTGATGTGGCATAGATGATGATAAAATAATTTCTAGCCGGTGTTTAAAGTTTTTTTTTTTTTTTTTTTTTTTTGATGAAAATAAAATTAAGAAAATCAAGAATTTCATATCACAGCATTGCTTTTTTCTGTATGTTTTGGTTCATTGAATTTTTTCGTTGTTTTCCTTGGAAAATGGGAATGGATCCAATGAAAATGAATGGATGAATGGATGGATTGAATGCCAATGCCATGGCCAGTATATATTGATAATTCATATATGTTTTAAGCAACAAAAACCTTGATTAGTTTTTCTTTTTGCATTATAAGCATGATTTTCACAATGATCAAATGAGGGAGATTTATGCTAATTTTTTCTTGTCTTTAAATTCTTTAGTTTGGTTTTTTCTTTCGAAGAATGATTCAGCCATGATGACATAATTTTCTATTTATAATGATAATAATTCCATCATTGAGTGATGAAGATGTTCTAAACTGGATTTTTTTTTCATTAAATTCTTCAATTCAATTAACAAAACAAAGTAAAGAAGAAAAGAAAAGAAAAGATTTTCTTGCAAATGAATGGAATGGATGCCAAGAAAAGTTGAAAAGAAATTTTCAATTCGAATCGAATGAATGTTTTGAGAGAATAATGGATTCATTCGAATGGAATTTTTTTCCCGAAAAACTTTCCTTTGTGAAAAGAAAATTTCCCGAAAAAAACGGAAATTTTTGTTTCGATGAACAGAAAAATCTGATCTTAGAAATCTGAAATTGATTCGGTTTTATATGACCTGATTTTTGTTGATGTTGTCGTCGTCGTCGTTTGATTTGAAAACCAAAAAATTTTTCGTTTTCAAACTTATCAAGTCGCGTGCTGGATAATGAAAATGGTCATACGATCCACCAATTATCTGTGTTTGTTTTGATTATCATCATCAATATTTATATTTAATATTTTTTGGTTTTTTTTTTGAAAAAATTTTTCCCAAGAAAAAAAAACATTGATCATTTGATTCGATCGATGAACTTTGATCGAATGATCGAACTATTAGAGGCAACAATATATAGAGGCAACAGCAGCCAAAAAACTGATGGTTTCAGCACGTGAAAACAAACACATAGTCACAATGATCAAAAGATCGACGACACATCATGGACGTCATTGATATTAGACAGAAAAAAATCAAAATCGAAAATTGAAATTGAAATTCCAATGGCCAAATCATAATCATAATATTGATTTGTTTCTGTGCTGACAATAATACGGTTGATAAATCAAGCCAATAATTTTACAAAATGAAATGGAAAAAAAACAAAAAACTCAATGAACAAAAATCATTAGTTTTTTTTTTTTTTTTTTTGGTATAAAAAAGCTGGCAGATCGAACAGAATCAATCAATCAATCAATCAACTTCGAATCCAGAAATTGAATAAAAAAAAATCGAATCTTTTCAAAAAAACATTCGATTTACGCATGTGCATTTTTGTATTCGAATGTTTGTATTCGATTTTTTTTTCAAAAACATTCGACATTCAGCCAACGAAATTAAAAAAAAAATGTCAACCCAAAAACTAATGATTTACAATGACGAAAATCTTCAATCCAGACCAACAACAACAACGGTATGATGATGATGATGATATTTGCCATTGTCGTCGGATACAAGATACAAAATTGTCATCATCATCATCATTGTCATTGAAAACAAAGATGATGATGTAGATGACAAAAAATATCAATGATGCATTTCTTCTGTGATTTTAAAATAGATTTTTTTGTTTGTTTGTTTTCGGTTTTTAACCAAGCCATCAATTTTTATTTTGCATTCATCAAACTATTGCTCTATCAATCAATCAATCAATCAATCAATAATTGCTATCAATCAAATCAAATCAAATTGAATTGAATTCAAATCAAACGAATCGATATCGATATCGAATCAAATTAAAAAAAAGATACATTTGTTTCGATTGATTGATTCGTTTGATTGATCGTTTTGTGTTAAACAAACTGAATGATATCATACGATTATTCAATTTTTAACCCGGGTGTTTAGCTTCTTTTTTCTTGTTAATGTTGTGTTCCCCCTTCTCAAACGATTTTGTCATCCAGTACAAAACTGATCACCATCATCATCATACTGATGATGATGATTGAAGCCAAATCTTCAATACCCTCATCAACAAACCACCATCATCATCATCATCATCATTATGTGTGGGTATGATTTATGATTTGTTTTATCTTGTTGTTCTTTTTCTCTATCTCCATTTCAGTTTTTCGATGTGTAAATGTAGAAAAAGATAGGATTTTTTTTCCTTCTTTTTCATGTTGTTTTTTTATTACAAATTTCGAATGATTATGTGAAAAAAAATGATTGCAATAAGCAAACAAAGTAAAGCAAGAGAAAGAAAAAACTAGTAAAACTGCCAAACCGGCAAATTTACTTATGAATAAGATGATGAGATGAAATAAGATAAAAAATTCAACTCCTTTCATTCCCCCCCACCATCATTACTTTTATTTACTTTTCACACATCACACATCAGACCATACCATGCCGCATCAACATTTCAATCCAGTTTAATTCACTTTGATTCAATTCAATTCTGAATGAATGAATGAATTTTTCTTCTGCTGCTGCTGTAGCTGCTTCTGCCTGCCTGTTTTCTCTTCCATTTACCATTCATTTCATTTCATTCATTCATTTTTTGGATTTGCGCTGCCATTTTAGTATTTATATTTGAACAACGTTCTATGCTCTATTATAAAACATCTTTCAATCGACGCCAAGTCATCTTTTGAATCTTTTCAAGCAAGAATTTCTTCTTCTTTTCTCCATTTCATTTTATTCATCATCTGAATATACACGTGTTTCGTTTACTTCTTCTTCTCTCGTCGTCAATTTTTTAACACTTCAATCGCTGTGCGTTTGAAGATTTTGCCATTTTAGAAAATTTTTTTTTGCTTATTGAATTCACCGGCCCAGAATCAATTCTGAAACTGAACTTTAGTAGTTTTTTTGTTTTGTTTTTGTTGTTCAAAATGCTGAATCCGAATCTTTCAATAACAAACTTATTGATTAATTATTTTAATCAAATATTTATGATTAATAATCATGAAGATAATATCTGTCAATTTTCTGGTATGAACCATCATAATCATCAACGGCAACAATCCCAAATTGATGTCAATTGTCCATTGATTGTTGTTGATTATCATCATATGAAAATTGAAAATCTTTGTTTTGTTGATCATTCCTAAGATATATTTTTTGGTCGAGAGAAATTTTTTCTTGTAAACAAAAAAAGGTATGTTTGAATTTTGCAACAAAAAAAAAATTAACCCCGAAACCGGATATCAGATTTTCTATATTTATCCATATTGTCGATATAAGTCGAAATAGAAATTTTTTTGTTGTTGATAGAATTCGATCGAGGTTAGAGAATTTACATTACTTTTCTGACGAATATTTTTAGTGTTGCTAAATTTAGATTTTGTTTTTCTTCTTTTTCGCTTGTTTGTTTTGATAAGCCTAGTTTTTTTTCTCTGAAAATTTAATTTAAATTTTTGATTTTTTTCACCGAAAAACTCATCATCAAAATCATATTCCGGTTTTTGTTTGTTTGTTTTTCTAACTTGACAATGTAATTGAACTGTCTCTCTGTGTGTTTTGATTGGAATTTTTTTTTAAATCAATTTTATCAATCGCTTATCATCATCATTGCGATATTTTTCCATTTAAAATCTTTGCTTTTTCATTCCCCTGTGTGTTTATGTGTGATAATACAACCATCGTTATGGTTGAGCGAAATGAAATTTGAATTTCGTCCAGCTTTTTTTTGCGACATTTTTTTTTGTCTGCCTTTCCCTTCATTCATCCATCCATCCAATGATAAATGGATTTCATTGAACAATATTTGATCAAGGATATGTTCAATGTATTGGTTATAACCTAAATTTTGTTTGTTTGTTTTTGGTTTGGTTTTTTTTCGCTTCTGTCATCAAACCGATTTTTTGATGACAAAATTTTTCCAGAGAAAGAAAAAATTTGTATCAAAATTTTCTATGGAAAAATTTGTAAAACTTGACGAAATTGATTCGATTTAAGAATCTAGTTCATCAAGTTCGATTGATCGATCGATCGATCGATCATTATCATTTGATGATAATTCAGTTAATCAGAAGCAAAGAAAAAACATTCGATTTTTTTTCTGCCTCTCATTAAAATTTATTGATCATTATCGATTGATTAGTAGTAGCAGTAGTAGTTTTTCATCCATATCATCATATGATTGAAAAACATTTTGTTATCCATTTCCGTAATTTATTATTATTAGAAGATGTTCTTTTTTCCCTCACCGATTATTCCGAATGAAAATCGATCAATTTTGACCCGAAAAAAAGCAAAAAAAAAGATCATTTCATTTGGCAAAATAAGCTGGTGTGGGAAAAAAACCAACAGAAAAAAAATTGATGAGAAATGAAAAAATTCCAATCAATCAATCAATCGATAAGTGATTGACAGATATGGAAAAANAAAATCGATCAATTTTGACCCGAAAAAAAAGCAAAAAAAAAAAAAAATCATTTTTATTACATTTGGAAATGAGCTGGTGTGGGAAAAAAACCAACAAAAAAATTGATGAGAAATGAAAAATTCCAATCAATCAATCAATCGATAAGTGATTGACAGATATGGAAAAACGACGATGAAACAAAAAAAACCGTTATCATCCAATGAATTGAATGTTCAATGTTCATGTTTTTTTTCTCATTTCAAATATTAAACTTGTCCCTGAACTGAAACTTTTTGGTTCCTTTTCTACTTGATTACAGTTATCGAACCGACATCAATGACGTTTTTTTCGTTCTTTCTTTCTTCAATCATTTGATTTTCTAATCATCAATGATAATAATAATGAAATACCTCTAATAAAATAATAATAATAAATTTCTTTTAAAGATTTTTAATCGTTTTAAAGATTTTTATAATTTTGTTTTACACAATGTAATTACAGTGTAAAGCACTTTTAAAAATTGATTACACATTTGATTTAATAATTCTTTAATATTACACACACACATTGATTTACATTGCTGTAACTAATTAGCGATTAGTTGGTGTTAATTAAGTTAAAAAAAAACAACAAATTATCATCATCAACAATAACACAGTGTTGTACGATTCAATTTCAAAGAATGTTTATTATTTATCAATCATCATCATCACTATGTGATTTTTGTGATTTTGATTTTGATTTGATTCTGGAATCCATAACAATCCTAATTACGATGTCGATGTTGAAAAAAAAAAATTTTATGACTTCTCTAATGAGGAAAAAAATCTGATTTTTATGATTTCAAGTCCGGTACCTAAGATACCTGTGTTAACTAAATATGAACGATTAAAAAAGCCAAAGAGAGAGGGAGAGAGAGAAATGGATATTATGAAAATCTGATTTTTCATTTAAATTTAGCTTTGAAAATTTTTCATCGTCACAGTCAATCACTTGTCTTTTCTTATTCATTGTCAATTTTGCATTGCGAAAAATCAAAAATGATTTATTTAAATTGAAAAAATTAAATTTCAGTTTTTTTTTCTCTCTTCCCCGCCAAAAAAAAAACAGATTTTTCTTGGTCAATTTTTCACTTCAAGATTATCAAAAATCATCGTTTTTTTTTCTGAGAAAAATTATCAATTGAAAAATATCATCCCGATTTGATACAACAACAACAACAATGATTATGATCAATGAAAAATATTGGAAAACCAAAATTGAAACAAAATTTCATCGCGTTAAACTTTGACATTTGAACAAACAAACATTTTGTTGAAAAACATATTTTTTTTTGTTTTGAAAACTTTGTTGAAACATTTTTTTGAAAGTCAAAAAACTTTTTACTTTTTTGAATTTGAAATCTTTTTTTTCTGTTTTTGCTCTCCATTCCACAACAACAACGACAAACAATCAAAAAAATCAATTCAAAGCTATCTTCAATCTTTACTTTATCATCATCATCATTATTATTATCGATTATTTATCGATTATCGATCTCAGAATTTTTTTTTATTTTTGTTTTAATCGATTGATTGATTCTATTTTTTGGTTTTTTTTTTTGAAAAACAAAATGTCCAATTAGGAATAATAACAATAATTTTTGTAACTTTTTTTTTGAATTACACACACACACACACAACACACGTTTATATAAGCTCAATTTGAATCAATCAATCAATCGACAGATCGATAATATTGAACTACTGCTGAACAAACGAAACAAATAACTTACCTGTGTATTTTTTCAATTGTGTAACACGGTGCTTTTTTGGTGTTTTTTTATGTTGTACTTTTTTTTCCTGTTTTGCCCACCTTTCAATCAAATCAATCAATTGATTAATCAACGAAAATTCTTCCCCCCTGAAACACTATATTCTTTTGTCATAATCAATCAACTTTTTTCATCATTTTTTTAGGAAAATTTGATTGTTTTTTTTATTATTTAAATTTTATATTTTGTCATTTTTTTTTGAAACGAAATTCATTTAAGCTTTAACACACAAACAAACTGAATACATAGACGAAATTATCATTATCCATAAATCATGTATGTGACAATGCAAAATGTTATGAATTCGGCATTATCGTCGATAACATCAACGACAACAATCGATCCGATTGAATCATTATCAGCAATGGATCAACATGCTACTCTTTGGATATTAATAGTATCATTTATATTGGCATTTTTTCTTGCATTCGGTATCGGTGCTAATGATGTTGCAAATTCATTTGGTACATCAGTTGGTTCAAAAGTTTTAACACAAAAACAAGCTTGTATATTGGCCACAATATTTGAAATAAGCGGTGCTTTATTATTGGGTATGTTTTTTTTTGTTTGCATTCCTTTTCATTATTGTTAATGGGGATTTTTTTTTTGTTCCAAAGGCTATAAAGTATCATCAACCATACGTGTCGGTATGATCTACGTTGACATGTATGATGATACAAAAATATTAATGGCCGGTTATTTAGCTGCTTTATTTGGTTCAGCTTTATGGAATTTGGTTGCAACATTGTTTGGTTTACCTGTTTCCGGTACACATAGTATTGTTGGTTCAATGATTGGTTTTTCAATTGTTGGCCAAGGTTTTGCATCGGTTCGTTGGCAAGAATTAATTCGTATAGGTAATGTGTAGTGTTTAATGTTTAAACTTTTGAAACTGAAAATAAGAATTTTTCATTTTTCCCATATCAGTTGCATCATGGTTCATCAGTCCAATAATGTCCGGATTAATATCAATGTCATTATATTTATTTATACGTTGGTATATTATTAATCGTGAAGAACCATTAAAAAATGGTCTAAAAATGTTACCAGTGTTTTATGGTTTTACAATATTTATTAATATTTTTTCAATTGTTCATAATGGTCCATTGTGTAAGTTTTTCCATATTTTTTAAATCTGATAAATTTTTTTTACTAACAAAATTTTGAATTTTAGTTTTAAAATATATTACCTGGTGGATTGCCTTAATAATGGCATGTGTTGTTGGTACTGTTGTTGGCCTTTTAGTTCGAATATGGATTGTACCACGTTTACGTAATAAAATTCTAGAGATTAAAGCTAATCTTACACATACGGCTATTCAAATAACACATTTAGATCATCATCATCATCATAATCATCAAAAAAATAAAGAAAATCCTGTTGATCTATTGAAATTAACGCCAATTGTTTGTAATAATATCGATAATGGTGATAATATTTGTTCAACTAATATTGCTATAATCAATAATAGTAATAATAATAATAATAATAATAATTCGAATCGTAAACAATCAACAATGGATATTGAAATGTCGAATGAAAAAAATAAAGATTTACAATTGATTGATGTGGATGATGATAAACCTGAAGTGGCAAAAATTTTTACCTTTTTACATATTTTAACTGCTTGTTTTAGTTCATTTGCACATGGTGCTAATGATACCAGGTAAATTGATTGATTTTTTTTTGTTTGATTTGATTTATAATTTATTGAATTTTTTCTTATCATTACATTATGATTCGAAAAAGTAATGCAATCGGTCCATTAGTTGCTGTAATGATGTTATATCAAACCGGTACACAAACCGATGAAAGTCCATGGTATTTATTATTGTTCGGTGGTGTTGGTATGTCTGTTGGTCTTTGGGTTTGGGGACGTCGTGTTATACAAACAATGGGTAAAGATCTGACAAAAATTACACCAAGCACTGGATTTGTTGCTGAAATTGGTGCAGCAAGTACTGTATTGTTAGCATCGAAAATTGGTCTACCGGTTTCAACAACACATTGTCAAGTTGGTTCAGTTGTTTTTGTTGGTAAAGCAATGAATAGCCAAAAAGGTGTTAATTGGAAATTATTCATTAATATTGCAATATCATGGGCATTAACCGTTCCATTAAGTGCATTATTTTCGGCAGCCGCAATGTGGTTATTAAAATTTGTAGTATAAAAATCATCAATCAAGAAGATCAAATTTTCATTCAATCAATCAATCATTCGACGCATCCTATATTATATTTTACATCTGTTTTTTTCCTTTTTTTTTGGTTATTTTATACAAAACACACCACACACACCCCCATCATCATCATCAAAATATAAATTAAAATTATGTGCATTTTTTTTTAAATTAATCAATTCTACCATCCACACAACCAAATGATTTATAAAACGTATCCTATTATTTTGTTAAAAAATTTACTTAAAAATTTTTTTTCCAAATTATCGATTATAATTATTATTATTATTTAAAAAAGAAGAAAATTTACAAAAAAAAATGTTTTACCTGTTCATCATTTACCTGTGTTAGTAAATTAAATTAATTAATTGTAAACATAATTATTTTTTTTTTGTTTTACTTTGCCTCCCCTCATTCCATATCCACCGATTTTCACAAACAAACGCACACTTAATATACTCTTCTCAGGTGTTTAACCCAAAACAGGTAACACAACTCTCTCTCTCTCTCTCTGTGATGGAAAAAAATCTAGTCTCCAAAGAAGAAATGAAAACGATAAAATTTTTTTTAATAAAATCAATAAACTATTTTCATATTTATTTTTCTGTTTGTTTTGTAAAATAAAATTAAGAAATTTTCCCTAATTTAAATAATTCATTTACGAAAAGCATTTCTTCATTGTTGTTGTTGTTGTTGTTGTTTCGCTGAACGATATTTAAAACTGGAATTTAATGAACGTCGTTCCCAAAGGTTACGACGACTTGCAAATGACATTAATGATAATCGTTTTTCATCATCATTATTATCATCAGTAACAAGTTTTTCATTATCATCATTACCCGGATGATTATCTTTATTTACAATTTTATTCCATGCTTTTTTCTTCTTTGTTAATGGTATCGATGTTGACGATGATGATGATGATGATAATATTTCTTTGGATTGTTGTTGTTCGAAATTTTCTTTATTCGAATGATTTTTCTCCTGTCTAGCAGCCATCGATGTTTCCGTTGTCGTCGTCGTCGTCATCATCGTGGATCGATTATATCCGGCTAATCGCTTGGAACGTCTTGGACTTCCAACTTTCGATGTTGTTGTTGTTGGTGTTTTATCTTTTGATTGACGATTTTTTTGTGATCGTTTTTTTACCACTGTTAATCTTAATGATAATTTTGGTGATGTTGATGATGTCGTTGACGGTGATATGGTTGTTGATAATTCTGATACCGATGATGGTGATGAAATATCATCACCAACAATCATTTTATTCAATTGTACACCATCATCGAAATCGTGATCAAAATTTTGTTCAATCGTTGGTGATAAATCGGCAATTGCATTTCGATAAAGAATATCGATATAAGAATCAATCTGTTGTTCATCAATATTATCAATTTGATTCAATTTCAATTTATCAACCATCAACGATGGTGATGGTGATGAATTTTGATGATGATCATCATTCAAAAATTTCAATTCAAATCGATCAATAATGGTTCGTATTTCACGAAAAAATTCTCGTATAATATTTTGATTATTATCATCATAACCATCATTGAAACCATCATCATCAATGTTGGCCATTTTGCCTGTATAATAATCCATAATTAAATCGAAAATAGAAAGCTTTTACTTTGAAATAAGAAAAATGAAATTGAAATTTTTCAATCGTTTTTATAACAAAAATTTTTCAAACAATCATCGGTCAAAAATACAAAAAACAAAAAAAAATTCGAATAACAAGAAAATTACCGCCTCATATTCTATAACGATCCAACCGACATTGGTGAGATAGAAATAGTCAAATTATCACGTGATAGTGTTGTTCGTTGAAAAAAATCATCTGTTGGACAGAAATTGATGATGACATCCAAAATAATAATGATGATGATTAATTGAAAATCTTTTCGATTTCTTTTTTTTTTGTAAAAAAAAATACTACGTGGTTTTTAAAATATATTTTTTTTTCTTCAAATTTTTCACCGTGACAAATTTTCTTCCTTATCCGATTATCATCATCATTTTTATTCGGCAAGCAAACATGTTTGTTTTCAAAGCATCATTTTCGAAATTTTTAAACTAATTTTTTTTCTGATTTTCTAAATAATCTTCCGTCCAATTTCTGAATATCTCCATCATCGATTGTGTGTATATAACCCGCGTAAATAACTTTGCCTTTTGATCTCGTTGATTTGTTTCAAAAAAAAAAAAATTGTCTTCTCCAAAACAACAGAAAATCATTCCATCCGTTTTGTCAATTTTTTTTATTGTCCAAATATTGATGCGCAGTTTCTCCATTGCTTTCCACTGTTTTCAACTTTTTTTTTAAAAAAATCAATTCAACGAGCTAATTCAACAACAAAATGAAAATGATACATAAAAATCATTCACGTTTTACACAACGTTTCAATACATATAATTGTCAACCAGATATTATACGTGCCATTATACGTTGTGATACGAAATATGTACGAAAATTATTACAAATGAATAATGGTGAAATAAATTCCTGGATCGATTATGATGGTCGTACACCATTACATTTAGCCGCTGCATTAGGTCGTGATGAATCATTACGTATATTAATCGATTTTGATTATTATTCAATAAATTGTCGTGATAATAATCTGATTACACCATTACATCGGGCATGTCGTAATAATCATATTGGTTGTGTACGTTTATTATTGGAACATAATGCCGATGTTAATGCACGTACCCGAACACATTTAACACCGTTACATGTTTGTGCACAAATGGGTTCACTTAGCTGTGCACGTTTAATTATCGATCATGTTGCTAATATTGATCAAACTGATTCATCATCAGGTGCTACTGCATTACATTATGCTGTTTATAATTCAAATTTAGCCATAATACAATTATTATTGGAAAATGGTGCAAATATTGATGTACAAGATAAATATGGTTTACGACCAATACATTATTCGGCAATGGTTGATAATCCAGCCGTATTACGTATATTAATCGAACAAGGACAAGCTGATGTTAATGTACGTAGTAAATCATTACTGACACCATTACATATAGCAATTGTAGAAAAGAATTTCGATATATTTAATTCATTATTAAATTATGGTGCAGATATGAATGTAAAAGATTTACATGGAAATACTATTGCACATTGGTCAGCATATATTGGTTATTTACCAATATTTGAATTAATCATAACAAATTCAACCGAAATGATTAATCAACCAAATTTAAATGGTTGTCATCCATTACATTATGCTTGTGTTAATCGTTCGTTTCATAATAATGATGCATATCATATTGTAACAAGGATTATTTCTTTTTATAAAAATGATCATAATGAAGATACGAATTCAACAGAAAAAACATTATCACCAACACCAGCGAATAATTTGGCCAAACATTTAAATGTTGTTGATAAATTCAATTGTACACCATTACATTATGTAGCATGTAATAATATGGAAATGGTTATAACATTATTAGTTATGATGGGTGCTGATTATAATGCTTGTGATTATCGTTTGGAAACACCAATTCATAAAGCAATTCAACAGGTTCAATTGGATAAAGTAAAAGTATTAAGAAAACTTTGTGCCAATATTAATATGCCAAATAAAGATGGCCAAACTGCATTACATATGGCTGCATTTTCAATGTTATCATTGTTTTGTAGATTTTTAACAACCGTTGATGATGAATATAATGGTGATAATGATAATAATAATAATATTTGTAATCCAATGGCATTAGATAATTCTGGTCGTACTGCACATTATATGACTGCATATAGTGGTAGTATGGATTGTTTTTATGAACTTATTGCTTCAGCAACATTCAACGACAAAGATCCAACAACCGAAAAGATAATACTATTTCCACCTGTTGATGCATATAAACGTTCATTATTACATTATGCTTGTGCAAATAATTTTGTTAGTATTGAATTTATACGTACATTATTACTTAAAGATGAATTAGATCAAAGATTTGGTTCATTACAACCAAAATTACTTGAACAATTAAAACAATCATTTTCATCGTTGGATATAAATCAACAAGATATTTATGGCCGTACACCATTACATTATTTATGTCGACAACCGGATCGAAATGAAACAAATATAACTGATATTATAAAATTATTTATTGAATCTGGTGCCAATATTGATATGATTGATAATGAAAATTTTTATCCATTTCATTATGCAATTATAAATGGTTATTCCATTTCATTACAATATTTAATTAATATTGATTGGTTTAAAAATATTGAAATATATCAAAAATTATTTCATTCATCAATTTGTCCATTACGTTTAGCTTGTTATTATGGTCATTTAAATGTATTGAATGAATTACTTAAATTTGGTTTTAATGATTATGATCATGCATTTGAAATTGCAATCAGGCGATCGAATTTAGATTGTGCACAACGTTTATATATATTATGTCGTAATCAGGAAACATTTCAACGAATGTTATTATTTGCTGCCCGAATTGGTGATACAAAAGCATTATATTTATTATTTAATTTAATTAATAATAAATTAATACCAAAAGAAAAATTATTAATGTTAACCGCATTATGTAAACAAGGTTATTCATCATTAAAATTTTTAATATTTAAAAATTTTGATATAAATCTACGTGATAATCGAAAACGTAATGCACTGTTTTATGCAATTATCGGTAGAAATCATCAAACAATAGAATTATTAATAAATTCTGGTATACAATTTGTAAATGATGATCATTGTCGTAATGTATTTCATTTATTGGCACAATATGGTGATTTAGAAACATTTCAATTACTTTGTAATTTATCCAGAACGAATAAATATTTGAATCATTTATTAATGGCAAAAGATTGTAATGGTTATACACCATTAGAAATTGCTTGTTTTGAACAACATCAAAATATATTGGAATATTATTTGAATAATTTTAATCAATCATCATATCGATCATTAATGTTTTTTGCTGGGTAAGTATCTTGCTTAAATTTTTCCAATTGATTAATTGATCGTCTTTCTTTCTCATTGAAATTTCAAGATTCTGTCACAATGTTGAATTTATTCAATATATTTTACGTAAATATGGAACAAATGTTTTGATCGATTCACGTGGTCCATTCAATAGGTAAATTGTTTTCATTGATTGCTTGAAATGCCATTTTGATTACCTGAATTTTCTTTTTCTCTTATGATTAACAGAACAATGTTACATTATTGTTGTATGTCATACATACCGATTGAAGATTATTCAATACTCAAATTATTATTAGAATTAAAAATGTATATAAATCAACCGGATGAAAAAGGTTTAACACCATTATTATATGCTGCTTATTCGGGAAATTATTCAATTGTAAATTATTTGTTACGAAATCATTCTACCGATATAAATCTATTGGCTGTTGATAATCAAATGAATAATATTCTTCATCTGGCTTGTTTATCATGTTCCAAATTAACCATATTATCAATTATTGATTATGCTAAACAAAATGGTTTAATTGAAAATTTAATTAATGGTAAAAATCATTATCAACAAATACCATTACATTTAGCTGCAAAAAAATTAATGCCAACAATAATTAAAGAATTATTGTATTGTGGTTCATCATGGGATTGTTATGATCAATTCGGATATTCACCAAGTCTTTATTGTACACCAACACGTTTATCGGCATTTTGTTTGGCTACAATTGAAACATTTATGTTACCAATTAATGATACATCAACATCAACGGCCATTGATGATTCATTACAAATAAATGATGAACAAAATGATATTTCGAACAATAATAATACTATCAACGATTCTTCAGTTATAATTAATAATAATAATAATACAATTATAAATAATGATGATAATTTAAATAAAAATAGATTATCATCATCATCAACAATCAATCAACGACAACGACAATCATTACCACCAACAATGGAACGTATAAAAAGTTATGAACAATTAATCTGTGATAAAATGTCAAGATTATCATTGAACAAACAGCCAATTACCATTCGATCATCATCATTATCTGCTCAAAATCAACATTCCATTAATAATAATCATTCAATTGCCGATGATGATTCCGATACCTATTGATAAAAAGAAAAATTATCATTCGAATTACAAACACAAAAAAAAAAATTACTTGCCTTATTATACTTGTTGTTGATTGAGATTTATAAAAAAAAGAATGCACAATTGTTATATTTTTTTAAAAATTACTTTATAAATAAATTACTTTATTTACTAGTCTAATGAATAAAAAGACAACAAAAAATTTTAACTAATGATTGATCCTGAGGGAATCAAAGATCTAATGTTTTGCCATTCGTGATTTAATATTTATTGATTTAATCAATGATTCATTACTTTTGATTGAATTTGTTGGTGATAATTGTAGTTGTTGTTGTGGATGATGTAATGGTTGTAAACTTGCTGATTTAATTCGTTCATTCGACGATGATGATGATGGTGGTACAATACAACAAAATACCCTACCAAATAGATCAAATACTTCGAATAAAGCAAGAAATGAAAAACCCATATAAACACCAAGTATACCACCAATTGCTCCCAATAATGTTGTAACAGTATATTTTGGATATTGTGTTATTTCTTGATAGCTTAATGATTGAAAATAAACAACAACTTTGGCCAAATTATTTTTATCCAATTTCATTTCCGCATCTTCATCATTCGAATCATCATCATCATCCTCATTTTTATTGTTGACTATTTCTACTACTTCATTATTGTTACCATTTGGATTATTTTTGCCACCAAAATTTGCTGTTGTTAATATTGAACATTGTTGCAATTCTTGTCCGGTTGATACAAATTTTTCAAATGATAATTCCGTACATCTAGGTGGACAATCACAATTAATTGTTTCATTATAATACATTTGACGAATTTCTTCTGTACAACGTTCATCTTCTTTTTGTTTACGATTATTACATTGTGATATATCTTGTTTTGGTGGTGGTGATGATGGTATCCAACAATTACAATACATTATTGTAAAACGTTGTAAACATAATTTCAAACAAATTTGTGTTGAATAAGCATCATAATTTAATTCTCTTGCCCATTTTTCTAGGCCACGATCACGCCATACATTTGAACATTTATCCGGATATGGATGTGGTAATCGTGTTATATTTACCATACGTACACCGATATATGTAACAAGACCTGGTGCAACATGTACGGAATCTTGATCCGGATCAGCTCTTGCCGTACTATCATGTATAACAATTTTTGCCCCAGATTCACGTGATGTTGGCATATATTGTTCGGTTTCTAAATTCAATACAATTTCTAGGCCAAATTTTGGCCCAGTAAATCCGGATAATGAATCCTGTACTTTTAAATTATCAATATTAAGATTATAAGTATAACAATTACCATATGAATTATAGAAAAAATGACTAAAATCTTTCGTTGGACTACAAGTACGACCAGCGAATATACATTGTTTAATCAAATCTGGTCCATGATGACCGATAATTTTTGCATCTTCTGGACGATTTTTAGCCAAATCAGCCAGCCATGATGATAAAAGATCTAGCAGGAAAAACCATGGTGTTTCACCTTTCTTAACACTTGATTTTAATGTTTCCAACCATGGTGTTGTACAATTATTCAATGATTTAACAATTTTTTGTGATGTATCATGAAATAATCTTATCAAACGTGGTGTTTTAAATAAACATTCACGATTCATAAATGTTTTCGTCAATTTTTTCAATGTTAATCGAATATTATCCGGCAGTATATCACCAACATCACTGCTACCTAAACGACAACCAGTTGTATCGGTAAATGCTTTCATAAACAACATTGGAATGATATCCAAACTATTTGATACATTAAAACCAAGAAAATTTGCCAATTGTGTTAATGTTTCATCTAATGGTCCACCAGTACCATCGGCCATTGATTTAACTGAATCTTGAAAATCATTATAAATATCAATAATGCTTGAACCTTTTTGTCCGTCACCACGTACAGCATTACCAACTTCACGTACTGTTTTCAATATATCCTGTAATTTTAGTTGTCGTTTTCCACGTAAACGACCACCCTGTCCACGACGACGATTATTATTATCACCATTATTACCAGATTGATCGGTTTTTTTCGATGATTTTTTCAATCCACAAATACTTTCACCTTCATCCATTAAATCTTCCATCATCTATTTTGGATGCGACAAGCGGGGAAAAAGATTATAAAAACAACAGAATTTCAACAACAAACAAGAAATCATATTTACATTTGAAATTTTACATTGATTCAACATATCACCAATTTTTGCACATAAAATATTTTCAATAATATCAGGTTTTTCAACATTTTTTGCTGCACAAAATCTTGATCGATGTACAAGATTTAGATTACAAATCGTTATGGCCGGAAATGGTAATACACGAGAATCGGCAATCCGTACATTAACCGTAACCGGATATTGTACATAATCTTTAATCAAATCAATAAGATCACGAACGGTCAATGTAATGAATATCAATACAACACCAATCCAAAATGATTTTCGTAAACCAGTCGAACTGAATATACGTGAAAAACCCGGTACACCGGAATCAGCACCTAATGTTGTTAATCGTGTACCCATATTCAAAACTGATTCGAAAATGAGTGAATTTTGCCAAACCAAATCAAATCAAACCAAAAACCAATCGAATCGATTGATAGCAACAGAAATCCATTAGAAATTGATTCAATCAAAAACAAAACAAAAAACATTTTTTTTGATTGACACATTTCGCCCAAAACCCAAAAGGTAATCAAATTGATTGATTCGTATATTGGAAATCGTTTTGTTTTTCGCCTACTAAACCAATTCTGTGGTCAGAAACCAAAAAAGAAGGAAATCCAATCCATTTGATTAAACCTTGACCCGAAATCAAATATCAATCCACCGGAAAACACCAGAATCAAGAAAAAAAGATTTCAATTTTTTTTTAATTCTTAAAAATTTTATTATTATTTCACTCTCGCACGTCTATCACACTTGTTTGTTTGTTTTATGTTTTTGTTTGTTGATTTTGGGTTTTTGTTATTGTTGTTGTTTGAAAATGATGAAAATTCTGTAATTTAGAAGTTTCCATTTCATTCATTGTTCAAATGTTAAATTAAGCACATACACACATACATACCAGAGCATTCTGGCATTATTCTTTTTTTTCGAAACAAAACAACAAAAACAAAAAATTTTGGCAAATGTATGGCATATGAATGTTGTTTGATGATGATGATGATTGTAATTGTAATTCAGTGTCTGTATGTGTATCGTATGCATGTGTGTGTTTTTTTATATGATCACAATCGATTGTTGGTTAGGTTATTTTTTGTTTTGTTTCATAAATGACCAAATTGGAAACAAAAAATCCATTCCATTTCATGGTAATAGGTCAAATTTTTTATACGTCCAAGATTCAGCCAAATATTCCTAATGGCTTTCGTTTTGTTTTGTTTTCCCAGTTGTCTTCTTCCTTGTGTTGTATATCAATCATCTGATTCACTGTAAACAGGAAAAAAAAATGATTAAAAAAATCTGAAATCAATCACTCAAATACAAACCTGATTTCTCATAGATATACCGCACACAAACAACCTCCAATCAAAATGATGATGGTAAGGTTTGTATTTAGTTTTTTTTTGAAATGAGTATCCATTGAGTGTGTGTTGTTGTTTGGTGAAATGAGATGGATGTGTAGAGAATCTATTTGATTTGATTGATCAAAGTATATCGATGATTCAAAGAAAAAAAAATTGAAATGTTTGTTGTTGTTGTTTTTTCAATGTTCATTTTTTTTATATATAGTGTTTTATAATCTGGTGTGTTTTTTGAGTGTTTGTATTAATTAATTAATCAACTCTCATACAAATTCACTTTCACACATTTTTTACTTACTTACTTACTTACTTACACACACACTCTCTCTCTCACTTGAATTTTTTTTTTAATTTTTAAATTTGATAATCACTCTCACACACCTGTTTCACACACACACACACACACACATACACTCACACACACACTATGAATTTAAATTTTTTTTTCGCATTTTTTTGTTTGTTTAGCAAACGGCTATTAAGAGCTCCACACATTCTGTTGTTGTTATGTAACGAAATTTTCATTTTTTTCACAATAATTTAAAAATTAAATGATGGATTCGATTGTTGTTGTTGTTGTTGATTACTACCATCTTGGAACATTGTTGGTAGCTGTTGTTGTTGTCCAGGCGTTGTTGTTGCTGTTGTTGTTTGAATACCAAATTGAAATTGATCACCTTGAATCGATGGCTGTGTTTTTGCTGTTATTTCATCATCATCCGTACCGAAATAATTTTCAATAATTTCATAAACTTTTTTATAAATTTCTACATTATCATGTGATTGAAGGAATTCAATTTTATCAAGACCACCACAATGTTCGATAGCCATAGCGACAGGATTTTCACCATTATTTGCATTTTTAATAACTTCACCAGCTTTTAACATATTTTCAATACCATTCAATGCAACAGTTATCATTCTAGCATCATTTACAGTTAAAAATTCACATAATGCTTGAACGCCACCAGTTTCAAATATATACATTATTTGTTCTTGTGAACCACCGGTTGTTGCATTAGTTAATGCCCAAACAACTTCTTTTCTTACTTTAAAATCACGATGTTTCAATAATTCACATAGGGCAGGTATTATATTGGCATTGATTACAGCTTGTATTTGTTCAAGACTACCAGCTGTTATATTTGATATTGTCCAACAAGCTTCTTTTACAATCGTTTCTTTTGGATTAGATAATAGATTATATAATGCTGGTAATGCATTAGCATTTATTATAACTTGAGTTTGTTGATCATAACCAGTTACAATATTACCAACTACACGTAATGCAGCTGCAACTATATTTGATGTTGTATTTGATAATAATTCAACAACACGACGACAAACACCGGAATCAATAACTGTTTGTATTTTTTCATTTGGACCATCAGTTAAAAATGATAATGTCCAACAAGCATCAGCTAAAACATCCGGATCGGCATTAAATATTAACCGAGCTAATACCGGTAAACATTGTTTAACAATATTAAAATCTGGATGTGGATTTTTACCACGACATAGATTTGATAATGTCCATGTTGCATTACGCATTGTTGACATACGAAGATTTTCATTGAATAAACTGTAAACAAAACAAACAAAATCAATCAAAATAGGTTTAGGGAAAAAATTTAAACTTACTCAAGTAATGGTTTCATAATATTAAGACTAAGTACAAAATCACGACAACGTGATGAATCACCAGCAATATTGCCTAATGCCCATACAGCTTGTTCAACAACATCTTCATTTGATGATGATATTAATCGAATCAATATGGGTACAGCACCAGCTTCAACAACACAATTTGTTTGTTCCGAATTACCGGATGCAACATTTGTTAAAGCCCATGCTGCTTCAAATTGTAATAATGGTGATTCACTTTCTAAAAATCTAACAAATTGTGGTATGATACCGGTTTTTATAACTTCTTCAATCGGTGGATTAGGTTCTTTTGATAATATTTTACGAAATTGTTGTGTTGCTTCTAAATTCTTTTCCAAATCATTTACATAAACATTTTGTATCATCAATTCCGTTATACCGGTACCATTCATATCCAACAATGATTCATCGACAATATTTCTACGTTTCGATAATTCGGTTTCACGTTTTTGTTTACGTAATTGTATACCTTCTTCTTCACGACGACGTCTTAATTCTTGTGCATCGGCACCAACATTTTTATATTTACGATGACCGGTTGACATTTTTGGTGATGATATTATGTTGGTGGCTGTTATCGTCGATTTTGTCGATGATGATGATGACGATGATGTACCGTTAACAACTATACTATTATTTAATGAAAGTCCAGATGATTGATTTTTATTATTATTATTTCGTAGATTATAAACCTAAATCGGTGAAAAAGAAAACAAGAAAATATAAGTTTTTTTTTAACTAAAAAAAAGTAAAATTTTAATGAAAACAAAAATGGAATTGGGTTCGAGTTGTAACGACTTTTTAAAATCTTTTCAAGATCGGGAATTAAATTAACTGCAACAACAACAAATTTTTCAACAATTATTGAATGTGACCAGAAAAATTACCAAAATTTACAAACAAAAATTTCAATAAGAAAAAACGCGTGTTCGCAGATGAAAAAAAAAAACACAAATTCGTTGTTGTTGCCTTTACAGTCTGAGCAATTGATTATTGATGTACAAAATTGATCAAAAATGATATTTGATTCGAATGGATGTTCTTATTCGAAGAAAGTGAAGAAACACAAAGAAAAACTTTTAATCAATTTTTTTTTCACTATTCTTTAATCATCATTTAACATCGGATATATATCTTATCAAGAATGAATGAATGAAAAACAACAACAAAGTAAATGTGTGCAATCAAATGATGAGGATACGAAAAAAAAAATGATGAAAAAGAAAAAAACAACCGACATTTCTCGATAAAAAACATCTATACAACAACACAACACACACGTTGTTATTTATTTCGAAAAAAAATAGCAGTGGCAATTGGAGGAAAAGAAGAAAATTCTTCGAATCGCGTATACGCAAAAAGAGAAAAGAGAAAAAGAGCAAATCATTAAAATGTCGTTGTCGTTTACTGATTGGAGAAATGGGGGGAGGAAAAATTTTTTTTTCATTCTCGAACCGTTCATAAATGACGAATTTGAATGGAAAAAATTCGAATTTTGTTTTTCTGGATTTTTTTTTGTAAATTTTTTGATTTGAATTTTTTTAAAAAATTTAATTAATTTTTCTCTCTCCTAATTAATATTGTTGGTTTTCATCAAAGAAGAGGAGTAGAGATTCAAATATTTCAAAGTTATTTTTATCATTATCAAGGCTGTATAAAATAATGTATATTTGGCGACATTGGCTAAATTTAGAATCCGAAAAAAAAAACATTTATTTTTATCATTTCACTTACGTTTTCCATTGAAAATTTCGATAATTATGATGATGAAATATGAACAATGTTTTTTTGGCGATGGCAAAATGAAAAGAAAGAACATCGACAAAAAACTTTACAGCTTTTTATATGGAGAAAAAAAAACGTTCAACAATATGGTGTGCGCGTGATGAGTAAGATTCAAAAATTTTGAAAAATTTGTAAATTTATTAATTGTTAAATTTATTTTATCTATTCAAAAGCCTTTTATTTATCACAAATTATTTATTGACTAGTCGAAAAAAATGACTATGATCATCATCAAGTAATGATTGTGGTTGGCCATCTTCAATTAGTTTACCATTATCAAATACCCATATACGATCACAATCCATTATTGTATTTAATCTATGTGCAATAATTAACATTGTACAATGAGCAAATCTTTTACGTAATGTTTGTTGAATTTGATGATCTGTTTGTTGATCAATATGTGCAGTTGCTTCATCCATAATAATTATCACTGGTTTCATTGTTTGTCGATTTTGTAGTAAAATTCTTGCTAAACAAAGTAATTGTTTTTGTCCAACACTTATTGTTTTACCATCGATAATCGGTTGATCAATACCAAATTCAAATGATCGTACTAAACATCCAAGACCAACTAGATCTAATACTTGCCATAATTCATGATCATCATGATGTTGATTATCGTTAAGCAAAAGACATAAATTTTCACGTACGGTTCCATTGAATAAAACCGGTGATTGTGGTATAATATTCAGGAAATTTCGTCGTAATTCGAATGTGGAAATATCACGAATACAATGTCCATTTATATGAATTTGTCCATCAAAATAAACTAAACGTAACAAAGTATTGATTAATGTTGATTTACCAGCACCACTACGACCACAAATACCAATTTTTTCACCATGTTCAACCTGAACATTAATATTATTCAATGCAGGTGTTGTATCATAATAATAGGCCGAAAGTTGTTTGATTTCGATAGCCAATTTTGATGTTTTGAATATTTTTCGATGTTTTGACACTTCATGTTCGACTTCATGAATATTATTATCTTCATGTTTTAGGCGATCAAAAATCAATAAATTTCGATAAGAATTTATGCAAAAATCCGAATCAATTGCACGTTTACATGCCCATTGTGTAATACCGATTAGATTGAATATTGAAGCCAAACAAACACCAATTAATTGTTGATTATAATGAAATGATTGTATGGCAATCAAAACGAATATTATATAAATTAATGATATTAAATCAACTAATAGACAAAATATTCGACTGGAAACATTTTGCCCAAATAATTCAGCTGTATGTAGATTGGTTAATTGAAGAAATTGTTGTTGAAAATAATCAATTACCCGGTATGCACGAATAGTTATCGCACCGTTTATTGTCGAAGTTAGATGATTGAATACAGCATTTCTAGCTAAAATAGATAAATTTTTAATCGAAAAAATCCAAAATTTCAATATTGCAAAAGAATGATAAACTTACCGGCGAATTCAGATTTCCGAATCCGATGAAATGGTCGAACATAACTTTCCAATAAAGTGATTAACATTATCATATAAATCAATGTAATCAATGCCATATATGGACTTAAAAATAATATAACAATAATAATTGTCATTACTTGTGATAATGCCAGATTCAATTCGAATAATGTTGCCGGTAATGTTTCATCCAATATACCGATATCACGTGAAAAATAATTTAAAATTTGTCCATCAAAATGATTATTGATTGTTGTTGTTGTTGTTGTTGTACAATGAACAATATTATTAACTAATTGATTATGAAATATTTCCGATGCTTGATGACATAATTTATAAAATGAAAATGATCGTACAATAGCCATTATGATACCGATCAATATAATAGCTGTATAAATTTGACAAAAATTTTCATTAGTTATTTGTTTTGATTGCCATTGTGAAAGCCATTGATCACATAAATAAAGCATTAATTGTGTACCAATCGATGTAATCACTACCAAATGAATTGATCCAAAACCTGAAGATCCACGTTGAAGATATTGCCATATATCCAGCCAAAGACTAAAACCAATCGTTGATTTAATTATCGATGAATCATTTGAAATATTCAATTCTTTTAAACGATGTTTTTCTTTTGATTTTGATTTTGGTTGTTGTCGATGTTGTTCATCTAAAATTTGATCATTTTCAATGAATGGTGGTAATGGTTCAATCAATGGTTTCGTATAGAATTCTGTTTGTTTTTGTTCAGAATTCAATAAAAGAACACGAATATTATGACTATTATGATGATCATATGCAAAATGTAATTGATGTGTTGCCATAATAACAATCTTATTTCGTAAATATTTCTTAATACATTGATCAAATATACATTTAGCTAAATGTGAATCTAATGAACTGAAAGGATCATCTAAAAGATAAATATCAGAATCACTATATAAAGCACGTGCTAATTCAATACGTATTCGTTGACCACCACTTAAATTACCACCACCTTCATCAATAATTGTTTGATCATTCAATGACATTTGTTCAAAATCATAATCTAAACATGTAAGTTGAATAATTTGTTGATATCGATTTGAATCATATGAACGACCAAATAAAATATTTTCACGAATTGTTCCATTAAAACAGAATGCTTCTTGTCCAGTATAGGCAATCGATCCATTTACATTGAAATGATTAGATTTTTGTACATTTAATTCTCCTAATAATGTTAATAGCAGCGTACTCTACAGAGATAAGATAATTAGAGGTTTTTTGGTTAGAAAAAACAAACAGAACAGTATTTACCTTTCCACTACCAACCGGACCAATAATGATTAGAATTTGTCCACGTTCAATTTTGAATTCAATGTTTTTCAAATCAAAATGACAATTTATATTCGGTGTTAATCCACGAACATGAACAATCGGTTTGTTATTGTTATGATCATGATCTGATAATGTTCGATGTTTATAATCGATAACATTTGGTTCGGCAAGAAATTGATCCATTTGTTTACATGCATTAAACATATCGAATGATGATGAAATAGCTTGTGGTAATGTCCATACAAGTGAAAAACGTAATCGTTCAAATAATGTTATTGAAACCAGCAATGTTTCGATTGAAAATTGTTCCTGAATATCGGTAATATTGAATATGATTAATGATAATATGAATGTTAGATACATGATAACACGACTGGACATCATTGAAAATGACAGCATTATTGAACGTGCAACTAATGGCCAATGAATGTATAGGATTTCCATACGTCTTGCAAGGAATATTCGTCGAATGAATGGTTGTTCAAGTGCCAATATTTTCAATGTTCGAAGATGAATAAATGTTTCGTTTAAAAATTTTAATCGTTGATCAGTGAAAACGATAGCAGCTGAACGTTTTAAGGAAAATCGTCGACTTAGATAAGAATTCAATAGGGCAAAACTTATAAACATTGTAAATGCAAACAAACTTGCTGATCCAAGATAACCATATGCAATGATCAATATTATGACTGTTTGAATCGGTACCAGAATTAAATGATAAAATAGCAGTGCAAATTCATCAAATCTTCTTGTTTGTGATGTTAAAAGATTTATGATTCCGGATATATTTCGATGATAAACTGATTGATATGAAAGATGTAAACATTTATCAAAGATCACAGATGACCATATAATTTTCATTCGCATTGAAAGTCTTAATGCTAATAACATAGCTGGATGATGACAAACGATTAATGCTAAACTTGTTATACATAAACCAATGATCATCCACATTGGATTCGATGATGATGATGATGATGAAAAATGACGTATAATCCAACCGATCAATATTGGTTGTATGGATTTGATTATACAATCCTGTAGGAAAAACAATACAAACGGTAGACGAATTTCGTGGCCAAATGTTTTTATCAAAGCTAAAAGCGTACGATTATTATTATTGCGAATGAATTTTGATCGATCATTATAATTTCTAATATGAAAAATGTCAACAAAAGAAAGAAAAAAAGATTTCTCAAAAATCAGTTCATCACATTCGAATCACTTACGAATGAAACTCTCGGAACAGACAATCAGCTTCATCTTGTTTTGGACATTCATTAGATTTTGTTGATGGATAAAAATAAAATATCCATCTGAAATTATCGTAAAAAAAGAAGATTATCTTAGAACAAAAAAACAAAAAACAATTTTTGTGTTTTTTACAAACCTGGAAAACAATCGATGGTACCACCATCGATATGATTCGACCATTTCCGTTCGAATTTTTTTTCGTTGTTGTTCGAATTTCAACAAAATTCTTAATCAAAAAACAAATTTTCTTGAAAAATTCTTTTAAAAATTTTGATGACGTTTTTTTGTTTTATTACACCAACAACAACAACAACAACAAAAAACAAATCAACTAAAATGATGATGATTAGGTCAACAGGTTTGTCATGATATCGAGCAACAAACAATGTAAGTAACAGTAATATTTGAGAAATACAGACAGGTTATATTTATTCCTTTGAAAGATGTTTATGGTCGAATGGCTTTATTTTTTTTTTCTCTCTCTCTCTCTCTCTTTCAAATTGCAGCTGATTTTGGTTTAAAATAAAAAAAAATGGAAAACCAGTCTTTATTTTTTTTTCGTCTGTTGGACGCAATCGAAAACAATGGAATTTCCTTGGCAAAACAAAAAAAAACTTCAAAAATTTTCGAAAAAATCAATTTTAATTATTCAATCCAAAATTATGGTTAACTACAACTACACAACAACAGCAAAATGATATTTAATGGTATGTTTGTGTTTGTTTTTTTTCAGAAAAATGGATGTGAACATAGAGAGAAAAATAGATTTGAATAAAAACAACAAAATGAATGAATGTCAAATGATAATTATACACATTCATAAATTATTTTAGAATTATAATCATCATCATCATATAATGTAATTAACAAAGATTTTTTCCCCTGATTAATAATTCAATGTTAAAACAATTTTCGTTGTTGTTGTTGGAACAGGTGCCAGCAGAATTGGAAAAATATGCTAATCATATGTGTATGTATGGATAAAATGATGAATATTTCGAATGAGAAAAAAACGATGAAATTATTTCATGAAATACGATTGTTGATTTTGTTGTTCATTTAAGTGAATTTAATCGAATTAACACCCATATTGATTGGTCCACCACCATAACTACCACGTTTTTTTTTCGTTTTTTCACGACGAAAATCTTTACCACGTACTGTTGATAATTTTGCTGCAGCTTGTTCACCCCAACGATCAAATCCACGTTTCGAATTAAATGAATTATCACGTAAATCTGGTTTGGCTATTTCTACTTGTTCAACATTTACACGTCGAAATGGTGTATTTGTTTTTTTTCCACTTCCTTGACCATTCATTAAAGTTTCACCATTTTGTTTTAAACCACCATTTGTCATCGTAGATTTCGTAGCATTATCATCATCATCACTATCATCACTTGAATCTGATGAAGAATTGGCCAATTTTTTTGTACCATTATAAATTTGTTGACCAGTCAAAGATTTATTAGCCATTGGTTTCGATTTTTCATCATCATCATCGGAGCTATCATCATCAGAATCTGAAGATTCCTGAGCTTTCGATTTTGATACAGGTTTTGTCACTGATTTAGTCATTGCAGGTGTCGATTTAGGTGTTACTTTTGCAACAGGCTTATCATCATCATCCGAGCTATCATCAGAATCCGAAGAAGTTTCATTAGATTTTTTAGCCGGTGTTACTTTTGACAATACAGGAGTAATAGTAGTTTTGATTACTTTATTGACCGCTTTGATTTTTGGTTGATCATCATCGGAACTATCGTCAGATGAATCATCCGATGATTCCTTAGATTTTTTAGCAGGCTGTACTTTTGGTGTCGTTGCTACAGGTGTTTTCACTATCGGTTTAGATGCTGCTGGTTTTTTAATAGTCGGTTTGGCTGGTTCATCATCCGAACTATCATCAGACGAATCATCCGATGATTCCTGTGCCTTTTTAGCTGATTGAACTTTAGGAGCCAAGGCTACAGGTATTTTTACAATAGGTTTAGGTGTTACTGGCTTCTTGTTCGTCGGTTTTGCTGGTTGATCATCATCATCATCCGAACTATCATCAGATGAATCTTCTGATGACTCCTGAGTCTTTTTAATCGGTTGAACTTTAGGCGTTGTGGCTACAGGAGTTTTGACCAACGGTTTAGATGTTGTTACCTTATTGACCGCTTTCATTTTTGGTTGATCATCATCTGAACTATCGTCAGATGAATCATCCGATGATTCCTGAGCTTTTTTAGCTAGTTGGACTTTTGGTGTTGTTGCTACAGGTGTTTTGATCAACGGTGTAGAATTTGCCGGTTTTTTAATCGTCGGTTTTGCTGGTTGATCATTATCATCGGAACTATCATCAGATGAATCATCCGATGATTCCTGAGCCTTTTTAGCTGGCTGTACTTTAGGTATTGTGGCTACAGGTGTTTTTACCGATGATGCAGATGTGGGCGGTTTTTTAATTGCCGGTTTTGATGGCTGATTATCATCCGAACTATCATCAGAGGAATCATCTGATGATTCCTGAGCCTTTTTAGCTGGCTGTACTTTTGGTGTGATGATTGCAGGTGTTTTTACCGATGGTACAGGCTTTTTGATCGTTGGCTTTGCTGGTTGATCATCATCTGAACTATCGTCAGATGAATCATCCGATGATTCTTGTGCCTTTTTAGCCGGCTGTACTTTTGGTGTCGTTGCTACAGGTGTTTTCACTATCGGTTTAGGTGTTGCTGGTTTTTTAATAGTCGGTTTGGCTGGTTCATCATCCGAACTATCGTCAGACGAATCATCCGATGATTCCTGAGTTTTTTTAGCCGGCTGTACTTTAGGGGTGGTGATTGCTGGTGTTTTTACTATCGGTTTGGCTGGTTGATCGTCATCCGAACTATCATCTGATGATTCCTGAGCTTTTTTAGCCGGCTGTACTTTTGTTTTTGTTGCTACAGGTGTTTTAACTATCGATGTCGATATTGTAGATTGTTTGATCGTCGTCTTAGCTGGCTGATCATCATCATCCGAACTATCATCATCAGATGATGATTCAGGTTTTGTTGTTGATTTTTTTGCTGGTACAAAATTTATTTTTGAAATTTGCGATTGTTTATTAACCAATGCTGGTGTTGCCAATTTTTTCTTTGGTGGTTCATCATCTGAACTATCATCCGATGATGAGCTATCTCTTGCGTTTTTAGCAGTTGATGGTTTGACGACAGGCGTAGATTTTACTGAAGCTGGTCCTTTTTTAACTGGTGGCTTTCCATCATCATCATCATCATCGGAACTTGAATCATCTGAACTTGATTGTTGTGGTTTTTTCGATAAAATATTAATTTTCGATGGTGGCTGAATGGTTAATGAATTATTTTTTGCATTATTATTATTTTCATCTTTTCCATTTAAATTCGATGACCAATTATTATACAATTCATTCAATGATGGACATTTATTTCCATTATTTGTTTTTGGATTCGATTTATTTGCAAATTTTAATTGACGAAATTCCGGATATAATTTTGAAAAACGTTGTTGATTTTGTTTTAAATATTCAATGACAATCATATCGATTGTCTGCTGTTGTTGTTGATTCATGTTTATCTTGTTTGTTTTATCAGATCAATACTTTCTTTTCTAAAAAAATCAAATAAAAATTGATGACGAAAAGACAGAAAAAAAGATGGAAAAAAATTTGTCTCGTTGTCTTCAAAAGCACACACACATCACACAATTTAGACAAACGAGCATGCATGCCAACATTCGAAAACACTGAAAGCATGGAACAACGTGATTTAAGGATGGTCGAATCCTATCGATACAATCGATTTTTTTTTAATTCGAAAAAAATTCGAATTTTTGTTGATTTTTTTATAATTTTACAATTTATAACTTTTCAATTTGACCATTTTTGTAAAAAAATTTTTACAATTACAAATCATGTTTGGCTATGGATTTTCTAATCGAGATTTTCGACCACAAGATTATGGAATAGTATTTTTTCTATCATTTCTCGGTGCATTTATTTTAGTATTTATCACTAGTTTTATGTTTGGTATGAGAGATTTTAGAATATTTTTCAAATGTATATTAAAAAATCCAAGATTATTTTTCTTCATTTTCAGACGTCTGCGTTTATTGTTTAATCATAAAATTCAATTTCAGTAAGTTTATTATTAAAAAAAATTTTATCTCGTTGAATCTAATGTAAATCTTTTCAAATATGATTGCAAAAAAAAGTATTGTCCGGAAATTAATGCCCGGAAAACGAATCGATGAATTCCGTCCATCAATCGAACAAGTCAAACGAAATGTTATTGGTTTTGAAATCTATAAAGAAATATTGGAAAATGGTCGTCATACAATACTATTATGTTTAATTGAATTACGTTTACTTTATCTAAGACGTAGATTTGAAAAAGAAAATATTGGATTTTCTACTTTAAATCGTTATGGTCGTGAAAAACGTGTTAAAGATCTAGTAAAAGATATTATTAATCGTTTTGGTCATTCAGTTGGTCGTGGACAACCAAATATAGAACATTTAACACGTGCACAACAATTAGATCCAAAATTGGAACAAAAAATGGTTTATATATTATCACAGCCTGGTATTGAAGCAAAATATTTACAAACTGGTTTTAATTGGGGTAGAAAATTAATTCTTCGAATTAAAAAACAAATGAATCGTCCAAATGTTCAATAATTCAATCAAAAAAAACCCCTATATAAACTCAACTTTTTTTTACAAACCAAAAAATTCTTATTTTCTTTTATGATTTTATTGTTTGACGACGAAAATAATGGAATCAACAAAACCGACAATGGAAGAAATATTACGAATGAATTATATGGATGAATTATCTGAAGAATCATTACCCGATGAATGGATTGAATCATTAATGAAAATATATTATAAACATATCCAAATGAATAATGATACAAAAACTGTTGATCAAAATAATGATAATGATGATGATCAACAAAAGTAATGTTGATCAATGTTTTATTACCGAAATTATATAAAATGATTTGATTCGAATGGATGCTGTCTGTTTGTTTGTGTGTAAATAATGTTATGATAATGAAAATTATGATTTTTTTTTTGGTGTTTTTAACAGAAAAATTAAATTACAAACTAAATAAATTTGAATGAAGAAATTAAAATCGATTTTTTGTTTTGTTTTGTTTCTGTTGTCAGCTGACGATTGATTTATTGAAAAAAATTCTGCTGCTGTTGTTGTTGATCATAATTATCCATCTCTGATGATTCTTGTTGTTGTTGTTGTTCGGCCATCATTTGTTGCATCATACTTGCATATGATAATGGTGGTGGTTGTTCGATATTACTATTATTATTATCCACCATATTACTATTACTATTATCATCATCGTCATTATTATTATCGATATTATTATTCTCTGGATAACCATCATCAATATTGTTATCATCATTATCATTATTATAATCATTATCATCACCATTATTATTATTATCATCATTTTCATGATTATCATTGATATGATCTTCATTTTCATGATCATCATCATCATCATCTTCATGACGATCACGATGATCTTTTGAATGTTTTGATGATGATGATCGATGTCGATCTTTTGATCGGCTACGTGATGATCTTTTTGATGATCGATGACGAGATGATGATGATGATTTCCGTTTGCTATCTCGATCGCGTTCACGATCACGGTCTCGTTCACGGCCACGATCTCTATCACGTGATGATGACGTTCCATGACGACGTTCCATTGAACGTGATCGTGAAGAACGACGATGATGATGATGATGATCCATATAACCACGTTCACGTTCACGATCATTTGCATTACGGCGATCCATAGCATCAGCACGACGTCTACCATAAAGTTCACGTCGTAATTCTCTTGATATTGGTTTGATGTGCATAAAATTACAGAAACCGCTTCGAGTACATTCACTGAAAACAGAAAAATTTTTTGATAATTTACAATTTTATCATCGAAAACAACGGAAAACAAACATACCCCATTTCATATTGTCGACAACAAGCTTCACGAAAATCTGTAACCGGTGATAATTCGGCACAAATAGCTCGACCACCAAACCAACGATTATTCAGATCGGAAACAGCACGTTCAGCATCTTCTTCACGACGAAATTTTACATAAACATTACCAACTAAATGATCACCAAGATTATCGCATACATTCATTTCTTCAATTTCACCATATTTATCTTCTAATTCGATAAAAACATCTTCAAAAAAATCATCAAAATGTTCTTGTGCTTCTTCATCGCTCATTGTATGTACACGAGTAATTGTTGTTCCTAAATGGATTCGAAAGAATTTAGTCAAAATTCACCAACTCAACTATTTATTCAATTCAACTTACTTGGCATTTCTTTACCGGTTCCTTCGGTTGTTTGTGTTACATTCTGTGGATTTTGATATAAATTTTGCAATAAAATTGTCTATAAAAAAATCAATTATTATTTACAATTTACAATCAATTTGGTTGCGAATAATGAATTACCTGACTAAATGTTGGTTTATTATGGATACGTGAACAACGTTCACCATGACGACAGGCACCAATTTTAAAATAAAATGAACAATTAACCCTATGTTTTTGCAAAGAAAAAAAATTAGAAATTTTTCAATACAAAAAAAAACAGAATTCTTTACTTGTCTTTTTCGGTACCAAAAATCGATGCTAAATAATCGGCCATTTTGGATTATTTGAAAATCAAAAGAAATAAAAAATAAAATGAAATTTATCCGATTGATAAATCGGAAAATTATCCGACCGAAATTTTTCTTAAACAAACAAAAAATTCATTCAAAAATCGATGACAACAATACCGGACTCTCTCTCTCAACTTTGACTCATGACAAGAATAATACCAAAAAAAAAAAAACGCGTTCTGAGTGGAGCGGCATGCATATTGAGTGACCAGAAAAAAAAGTAGTCAAAAAACTACCACTATTTGTAACTAATTTGTTCCTATATAGTCAACTGCTACTAAATTTTCGGATTACTAAATAAAATTATGGTAGCTATCAAAAAATGGTAGCAAGTAGCGAATTGATCGATACAATCGATTTTTTTATTTTCGAATATATCATTAGAAAAAAATGACAATTTCCTTCGTCATAATTTTTGTAAAATGAAAATTTGACAACAATCGTAGATTACATCATGAATATTTTGGAAATATAAGCGGATCAATTTCAATTTGGAAAATCAAAACCAAATGGTATCGTATTTTTTTTTTGTTTCCATTAAGATCAATGATCTTATGATCTTTTGATGATTGTATTTCAAGTGTCAAAAAAATCCCGTCCAGAAGAAAAAGATGATGATTAAATGAACAATAAGACATTGGAGAACGTTCTTGATCTTGGAACACCACCATTCGATCAAAATAATTCATCAAAATCAGAAATTTTTATTGCAATCAACAATGTCATGGTAATAACGATTGTATGAATTTTCCCATATTTGTCGATTTCGTTTACATTTTCATTTTCATTTCGGTATGTTAAAATTCACATCAAACGTAGGATGATTTTCACTCTCTCCCTCTCTCTTTTTTTTACTAATCTGCTTTCCTAATAGTAATGTAATGATGATGATGACAAATCAATTAAAGCGAGTGTGTGGAAATATTTTTTTGGTAACAACGACAAAAATTCATTAACACACTTCCTATAAATTGAAAAAAAAGAACATTTCATCAACATTTATATTGCATCGACAAAACACTCAACACAATCACAGCCAACCAACCAACCACCCACATATCCATCATTGATTCATTTAATTTTACCTATTTCGCTCCCCTTTGCTCATCATCATCAACATCGAAATGAAATCAATTTCGTAATGATAATGATGATGATGAAAACAATCAAGTTGGCCTCAAAAAAAAAGATCGAATAATGATTGTCGAAACAACAAAAGTAGCCAAAAAAAACTGATAATAACCTTGTTGTTGTTGTTACTTTCAATTCAATTTAATTGACGGAACGTTTTTTCGTTCGTTTGTTTGAAAACTTTTTTTTTCTGTTAAATTGTCTCACCAAATCTCATTATGCAAAACACATGTATGTTTTTTTTCCATTGTGTGCCTGTACAGACATCGAAAAAATTGATTGCCATTTTGTGTCTGTGTGTGTGCCATACCATCACCCATTATCATCATCATCGACATCGACATCGGCAACAATATTATCGTTATTGTCGTTAAAATGCAGCCCACATGACAAAATAATAATTATTATTAAGTGTGTGTGTTTGTAATGAGACACTCCCAGCAACAAGTGTGTATTCCATTTAAATCGTATAGCAACAAACAACAGTAAACGATTGATGGAAGAAAAAAGTAGAAGAAAAAATCAATTGTCTATTGGATCCTAAATAAAAAAATATTGCAGATTTGTACTACGCTGATAATAATGACAAGAAATCTATGACAATTCCACTTTCGATCGTTTCGATGTTTTTTCCATTCTCTCTCTCTCTTTCACTTGTTTTTATCTACGGATGGATTGAAGTGGATTTTTTGTATTTTCTTTTTTTAGGTAGAAATCAAACATAACATTTTGGATTCATTTATGAAACAAAAAACTGTTCAATTTATTTATGCATCAATTAACCATTTGTTTTCCATTTGAAAAAAAAATCTTTCAACTTTTTCCAATGTTTGCTGGATTCGAATGAAAAAACATTTCATTTTTCCCTCCATTTTATTTTTCCCAAAATTTTTTACCGTCTGTTACCATCGCGCCATATCAATTATATAAAAGTGGTGTAAATAATCTTCGCTTTCTCTCTCTCTCACCATATCCAAAATAACAAGTTTATAACCTGAAGAAGAAAACCAAGAAAGGCTTAACCAGTTTTTTTCTTTTGTGTATTCGTTTGTGAACATCCACTTAAACATCCCATTATCCTATTATCATCCATTTCATTCATTCAGAAATAAATGTTGTGTGTTTGAACAGAAATTTTTGTTTGTTTGTGATGTTTGATAATGATAATATGGTGGTGAAATGCCATCATTTAAATCGATGAATCATCGCATCTCTTTTCATTCGGAAGTTTTTTATTCCTATTAATTGATTGATTTGATCATCTGGACAGTAAGAAATATTTGTTTTTTGTATTTGAAAATCAAGAAAACAACCGAAAAAATGTCGCATTTAACCGGACAAGCTGGTGTTGGTGATTGTGTTCTATTGGAAAATATAACCAAAGAATCATTGATAGAAAATCTTAAAAAAAGGTAAGAATTTTTTTGTTTTTTGCTTTTTGGCTTTTTATTATTTATTTAGCTGTTGTTAATCAACAACAATCAACATTCATTAGTAAAAATCATTCAATCAATGTGATTTATTAATAGTTGCAAAAGATTTCTTAATTTTTGAATGTTTGTTTGTTGTTGCAATCGACGAATGTTATAAAACTAATAGATAGTTAAAATAAATATAATTAAGATCGTCTTGGATACCATTGAATAAATATCTTTTCCTTTTTTGTTTTGTTTTGTTTTTAAAAATTAAATTAGATATCAATCAGGATATTATTATACCTATATTGGTGAAGTTTGTATATCATTAAATCCATATAAAACATTATCAATATATGGTGCGGATAATGTACGTGAATATCGTGGCCGTGAAATATTTGAACGTCAACCACATATATTTGCTATTGGTGATGCTGCATATAAAACAATGCGTCAACAGGTACAGGATACCTGTATATTAATATCCGGTGAATCTGGTTCCGGTAAAACAGAAGCATCCAAAATTATAATGCGTTATTTAGCTGCAATAACCAATATTAATGGACAAGATGAAATTGAAAGAGTTAAAAATATTTTACTCAAATCTAATTGTATATTAGAAACATTTGGTAATGCAAAAACAATACGTAATGATAATTCATCAAGATTTGGAAAATATATGGATATTAATTTTGATTTTAAAGGTGATCCATTAGGTGGCCATATTAATAATTATCTTTTAGAAAAGGTATTATTAATTTTTCTAAATTAATTAATGTTTTATCAATGATTAACCTAATTTTGTTTTATCAATGTCTCTGTTTTTTTTTGTTGTCACCTCATTTTTTCATGGCCATTTAAAATTAAATTTAAAGTCACGTGTTGTAACACAACAACCAGGTGAACGAAATTTTCATTCATTTTATCAGCTATTATTTGGTTGTTCTGAACAACGTCTAAATGAATTATCATTACAACGTAATCAACAATTGTATAATTATTTAAGACAAGGACAAGTATCAAAATTAACAAATGATAATGCAAATTATAAACAAGTTGAATCGGCAATGAAAATATTACAATTTAGTAATGATGAAATTATTGCTATTGATCATATATTAGCTGCTATTATACATTTAGGTAATATACAATTTGTATTGAATCAATCTGATCATGGTAAATCATCATCATCATCATCAACGGTATTGATTGATCCAAAAACACGGCAATATGCACAAAATGTTTCAAAATTATTATCCATATCGATGGAACAATTGGAAAAATCATTATGTTCAAGAACAATAACAGCTAATCGTGAAATAATGCGTAAAGATCATACAATAGCACAATCTGAAGCTGGTCGTGATTCATTTGCCAAAGCCATTTATGAACGATTATTTAATCATGTTGTTTCTGGTGTTAATCGTGCATTAATGGTTGATCATAATGCTAATCATAAACAACATCATACTTCATCATCAATTCAATCACAATGTGCTGTTATTGGTGTATTAGATATATATGGTTTTGAAGTACTTGAACAGAATAGTTTTGAACAATTCTGTATAAATTATTGTAATGAACGTTTACAACAATTATTTATTAGTTTAGTATTACGACAAGAACAAGAAGAATATGCACGTGAAGGTATTAATTGGATACAGATTGATTATTTTGATAATGCACCAATATGTTCATTAATGGATAATGTTAAAACCGGTATGTTTGCAACAATGGATGATTCATGTTTAGCTGTTGGTCGTATAACTGATCCATTATTATTGGAAACAATGGATAATAAATATCGTAATGAAAAATATTATGATTCAAGACGTAAATCACCAACAGATAAATCATTAGAATATGATCATCATTTTCGTTTAAAACATTATGCCGGACCAGTTGTTTATGATATTCAAGGATTTATTGAAAAAAATCGCGATACATTATTTCAGGATTTTAAACGTCTTTTATATTCAAGTAAAAATAAAGTTATTTCAGGTATGAATATTCTTATGATTTTTATATTTTTAACCTGTTTTAAATAATTCAAATTTACAGAAATGTGGCCTGAAGGTGCAAAAAATATAACCGAAGTAAGTCGAAGACCTGTAACAGCCGGTTATCTATTTAAAACATCAATGAATGATTTGATTGAAAATCTTAAGAAAAAAGTTCCATTCTATATTCGATGTATAAAACCGAATTCGGATAAATCACCATCAAAATTTGATCCATCCATTGTATCACATCAGGTTGAATATCTTGGTTTGGTGGAAAATGTTCGTGTACGTCGTGCCGGTTTTGCACATCGTTCAACATATGAACGTTTTTATCAACGTTATAAAATGATATCATCATCAACATGGCCAAATTTTCGTGATGGTGATGCTAAACAAGCCAGTAAAGCATTGATCAATGATAAACATTTTAATTCGGATGTTGAATATGGTAAAACAAAAATATTTATACGATCACCACAAACAGTAGTAGAATTGGAAAGACAACGTGAACTTTATATTAATATGATAATCGTATTGTTACAAAAAGTTTGGCGTGGTACATTGGTTCGTATGCGTATACGAAGACTTCGTGCGGCTATGTATATTCTGCAAGCATATCGTCGTTATAAACTTCGTCAATATCTATCTGAATTACATTCAATAGCCATACAGACACGTCAATTATATCAACCGGGTCATTCTTCATCATCATCGGGTAGAATGACAGCAACAAAACAGCGTTTAGAATTGGAACAAAATGGTTGGCCAAAAGCACCAAAATCATTAGTATCGGTTGTCAATGTTATTCAACGTATTTATCGTCGATGGAAAGCATGGTTATTATTACGTCGTATACCACGTGAACAATGGAATGAATTTCGATTGAAAATAATTGCAACATCAGCATTAAGTGGACGTCGTTTAAATTATGGTCTTTCGGATAAATGGATTGGTAATTATCTTGGCCAACAGGAAACCAATTTAAAAGCAAATCAATTTAAAGCCGAAGTTCGACAATTTTTACCAAATGAAAATGTTTTATTTTCAAGTCGTGTTATAAAAGCATCATCATCATTTTTACGAAAATGTGTTGATCGTTGGATTGTTGTTACTGAACGTAGTATTTATCGAATTGATTGGAAAACATCTAAATTGGTTGGCCATTCAACACCAATAATGGATGCAACTGGTATTGCCATAACAAAAGGTATTGATCAATTAGTTGCCGTTAATGTACGTGGTGGTAATGATTTTGTTGTTGCATTTGTTGATTCAAATGATCCATTTATTCGACCAGTAAATCGTATTGGTGAATTTGTTGCAATCATAATGAAACAATATTCAATATTAACTAAACGTGATTTAATGGTTACCATAAGTGATTCTATTCATTGTCGATTAGGTAATAAGGAAAAAGTTTTAATTGTCGAACCAATTGGTGGACAACATCCAATACAAGTTTTATTTAAACGAAATGGTAATCATCTTAGTTTATTATGGCCATCAACATTACAACAACAACATTCAAATGGTCTGTAAAGCCATATTAAGCCAGCCATTTAACCCCATTTCGACCAAGAAAAAAATTTTTATTGATTTTCTATGAAGAAAAAAAGTTTCAAAATTTATTTTTTGTTTTTATTTTTTTGTTTTTCGTCTAATTTTTGAATAAATCTAAAATTTGGTGTTTTTTTTTGTAATGGAGTCATCATTATTATTATTTTGGTTGTTTAACGATTGGAAACAATGGATTATTATTTCATTCATCTTCATCCGAATCATTTTGTTCAATTTGATCCATATTTGATATATTATTAGGTATTTCATTATTATGATTATAATAATAATAAATACCAGCAACCATAAATACAATCGATACTAAAACAGGTAATAACATCCAAAATGATGATGCTGAATAATGTGAATCACGTATTTCAACATTTTTATCCGATTTTTTTCGATGTTTTTCACGATAGAATAGCCATTTTTCAGTATGTTTTGGATTTTCTAGTGCTAAATTGGTGGGGTGAAAACCAGAAATTATTTTCATTGTAAATTTGATTACAGGGATTACCTTTTAAAAATTCAATCGTTGTTATAATCCATTTTTGATGATAGGAAATATTTGTAAATAATATTGGTGGAAATCGATGATTATTTGTATTCATTTGTAATTGATTTGTAATTAAACCTAATACACGATAACCACCATCTAATGATGAACAAATTAATGGTGAACCATGATCACCATTAAATATAGCTAATAATGATGATTGTTCTGGACCAATACAAAATGTTTCTTTTGGTCTATATTCATCATTATAATATCTTAAACAAATATCATTATTATCAATAATTGATAATTCATTCATAACCGGTATATGTATTGAATGTAATGAACCATATGGTTTTTGTAAAATTTCATTTTTTAATTTTTTATCCAAATTTTTTAGCTGTTCTTTGGTTGGATAACCATAACCAACTATTGAACATTGTGTTAAATCTAAACGTTCAAATACTTGATTATATTCATTTTTTGGTAAAAATTGTGGATATAATGATATATTATTTGATGATTGTTTATTATCTGGTTGGTTTTTTGGTTGTTTATTTTTATATTTAATCAATGCTAAATCATTTTTAAATATTAAATCATTATAATCATTATGAATACCAATTAGATCGAGTTCATGTGATTGACAACCACCATGATGAATATTATTACAATTAATAAATATACGAAATTCTTTCATTTTACGACGAATTTTTGTACCATCCGATTTAGTATGTTCAAGACATTGTGCTGCAGTCATAACAATATCATTACCAATCATAATACCTGAACAAAATAAATCACCCGATTGATAATCAATTAATGCTGCCATAAATGGCCATTGTTTCAAAATTTGATTATGTTTATCATCATTATATTCTAAAGTTATTTGTTGAATCGGGGGTTTATTTTTCGTTAACATCCATACCATATTGATCATTAATATTATTGCGTAGAAAAATGTTAATATTTTCATTGCCTGGCCAGTATTTTTTAACACACACAAACACACACTGAGAAATTACAAATATAAAATACAAGAAAAAAAATAAAAAAGAGAATTATTATTTTTTTTTATTTTTGAGTGAAATGAAAAGTCGACTTTTGTATTTGTTTGGTTAACAAACAAGATTCGAAAATTAAATTAAATTTCATTTCAAATATTTGGCGCCATCATTTTGATTGATTAATACCGAACATGCGCATAACAATCTCCGATTAATTTCGTAAAGCATTTTTGTTTCTGCATGCAGATAATTTTTCTGCGGAATATCACCACCGAAATCGATTGTCGCGTATACCGTGTGCTTCAATATAATATAATGCACAAACACATAAATCAAATGATAGTCACAATGAAATAACGTAAACAGAATTTATCTAAATTGTTTTGACAATCCTTATCATTATGGAATGCTTCTACCCTTTAACGTTGTCCCAAAATGTATGTTTACGAATGTAATTGTGACTATAACCTTGAATAAGAAAAAAAGTGTCGTGTTTTTTTTTGCTATTATTATTTTTGGGTAAAAAATTTTATCGTTTTTTTTTGTTTGGTTTGGTTAGTTCCCGTCGGGTTAATTTGATTCATTTTTCCATCATCACCATCACCACCACCAATCATCAAGCATCATCATCAATTTTAAAAACTTTTCAAATGAAATTCAAACAAAAAACGAAAGAAAGAAAGGGCAATGTGTGACACTGGGAAAGAATTTTTTCTTTCTTTCGTTTAGAATTTTTTTTTTGTTCAAAAATTTAATTTAATTTAATCAATTCAAATTGTGATCATTCAGTTTCGACAAAACAAAACAAAACAAACGAAAAAATGAATTTTTGTTTCGAATAGAATTTCAATTTTGCTTCTGATTCAATTTAAACAACAACAACAAAAAATCTAATCACACTGCAGTTGAATTGTGGATCAGCAAAACATTCGACGAATTTGAACGAAAAAAAAACCTTGAAAAAAAGATCAATTTCCAATCGAATAACAACAACAACGTGAAGATCTTTATATTTTGAAGATTCAGAAGATTCATTGAAGAGAATTGAAGAAAGAAAAAAAATGTCAACAACATATGTAACCGATGAATCGGGTACAAAATTTATAGCCAGTTCACAACGTCCTGATGGTTCATGGCGTAAAGCTCGTCGTGTAAAAGATGGTTATGTACCACAAGAAGAAGTACCAATCTATATGCCCAAAAGTAAACGTGAACAACAACAAAAAAGGCCTTCCAAACCATTATCGGCTAATGCTCAGGTAATTTTTTAAAAAGAATTTTCCAATTATCTTAAATCGATTCCTGTTTTTTGTAGCCATTTTATCATATGCCTCGTATTGAAATGGAAATGCGTACAGTTACCTTGGAACCTGATGTATTGACGCCATTAAATAAAACTTCCGGATCATCATCATCATCATCATCAAAAACATCATCAATATTAAATCAAAATCAACAATTTAATAATTTTGATTTTGATCAACAATTAGATCAAAATATTTACAATACAACAAATAAATCGCCATCATCATCATCATCATTATCAACAACAACAACAACATTGTCCAATGAATGGAAAGTGGTCAAATCGAAAAGCTCATTACAATCAAAAAATGATAATATAGTTGATTGTGGTTCATTATCATCTCAAATATCTCAACAACAACAACAACCAATGGCTGTAAATGAATGTGGTCAACCAATAGCAACCGACCCAGTTAAACGATTAAGAAATTTAAAGAAAAAATTGAAAGAAATTGAAACATTAATACTAAAAAATCCATCCGAATTGGAAAAAGAACAATTACAAAAAATACAAAGACATGAAGAAATTGTTGAACAAATTGAACAAGTGACTAAATTGATTGAACAACTTTGAAGTTTTCTTTTTTAAATTTAAATTTTAATATTCACTTGTTGTTGGCTGTAATTTGTTCATTGATCAATCAATAAAACCAATCCATCCATTTGATCCCAAAGTTTTTCAATGTTGCAGGATGTATATCAATTTTTTTATTTTGTCCCTGAATTTTGTTTGAAAAATTTGATTTCATTTTTTCAAATCAAAAATATTTTTGCTTTTTTTTCGTTCAAATTATCATTCTCCCCCCCGCAACATTTTATTTTTATTATCTTCCCTTTCCCCCTTCCATGAATTATATTTGATAATTTAATTTTAAAAAAATTCAAGATTTTGTTTCTTTGTGAATAAATTTCAAAATTTTAAAATTAAAAAAAAAATTTCAAAACATTTCACAATGTACTGGTATTTATGAATTGATCATCATTATGATTATATTGAAAAAGAAAAAAAATGGTTGTCTATACTGAAAAACATACCGCTACCCCTGCCGCTATACATTGGAGCCAGGTTTCGAATCATATTTTACCGATTCATTTTCTTCAATTAACGTTGACCTCATTCAATGTTTGCTTACTTAGCATCTGTGAACCACTACTACTGTTTATTTACCCTAAAAACAACAACAAGTGTTGTAGCAGTATTAAGTATCGATATCGAAAACCCGAACCTGCTAAATTTTGTTGTTGTTGTTGTTGATCTTTGGATTCTTCTTTCGGGATATTTTTGTCATTTTTTTTGTTTGTTGTTGTTAGAATAAAGTACCGCTATCTCGGAATTTATTATTTAACTTGACGAAAAAGAAGAAGAAGAAGAAACAAATATTTAATGTTGCTGTTGGTCGAGAACAAGATTTTTATTTTGGCTCCATCAAATGATGTGGTGGTGGTGAAGATGTGAATCTAGTTTTCCATAATATCAATAATGATAATGATAATAATAATATCAACGCGCTTATTGTGACACGAAAACGATTATATCGGCTAAAGACTTGTTGTTTGTTGTGATTTTTGTTGATCATTGAATAATATCAGTTCATTATTTATTTTTGAATAATTTTTTTTTTAAATTTTGTTTATCAATTTGGATCATTGATTTTCTATCTTCGTCAACGTCTTCAGTGTTTGTGTATCGAATGATGTGAACATTGTTTATTTATATCGTCTTCGTTCATTGAATTTTTTGATGAAATTTATTCATTTTCAACATGATGTTTAAAATTGGAAGAATTTTTTTGTCCAACTTGACCGGTCATTGTGGATAGATCCTTCGATTATTTGTTTTTATTGCAATTAACAATTTTCTCATTTGAAATCAACATTTTTTAATTTAATTACACTGAAAATTTCAAAACAAACAAACAAACAACAACAATGGAACAACAAAGTACTGCATTCGAATCGACAGCTAATTCGATTGTTGTTGTTGGTGGTGGTGGTGATGGTCGTAAACAACAATCACATCTTTTAAATGATGATAATGATGATGATCATAATTCAAATTCATCATTGAATAATGATAATGATGATGATGATGATTATTCACCAAAATGTGATTCGATTAATGGTTCCAATGCTTCAATATCACCACCAATACCACCACCATCAACGTTTGAAACAATCGAAATCGAACAGCCATCGATAAATCGACGAACAAGATCGATGATGAAAACAAAAAAACAATTGGATGATACATCGAATGGTCATCCAGTTTTGAATGAAGAAAAAAATGGTGAACCACCACCAGCACCACATGATGATGATTATGATTCATACGTAATGGATGATAATGATGATGACGATGATGATGATTATGAACCTGAAGAATCAAAAGATTATGATGATGTTGATTATGTGATTGGTGGTGATGTTGATCGTACAGTACGTTCATCTAAATCATCACAAAATTCATCCATAACAACAACAACATCGACATCATCATCAACATTGAAAAATAAGAAACGAAAATCATCATCATCATCAAATGATAAACGTAGTAGTAAAAAATCAAAACCAAAAGCAACAAATCAGGAAACGGTAGTGAAATCTTCTTCTTCAGGAAAAAAATCACAAAAAACAAATTCAAATGTAAAAAATTGTATAAATCAAAATATCAATCAGAATTCTTCATCATCATCATCATCATCAGGAATGTCAAATAATTTTCGTCATCTATTTCAACCAAATGAACATGAATTCAAACAGATATTTCCACCCGAATTATTAACTCGGTTATTTAAAATGACTATCGAATCAAATTCACCTGAATCACCTATTTTGACATTAATAAGGTTAGATTTCTTTTTGCTTTTGTAATTTTTCGTTTAAATTATATAATTTACATTCGTAAATAGATTGTCACAAGTTTGTGAATATTGGCGACAATTAATCATTACAAGTCCAGCATTATGGTCAACGATTGATTTAAGTTCATTATCGGAATCACGTTTTCCAATGGACCGGTTTCGACGTTTACATCAGGAAAATCGCCTATTTCAATCGGTACAACATATTGATCTATCCAATTGGAAAGCCGATATGGCTAAAAAAATGTTAGAATTTTTAACAGATTGTTCACAATATGATCTCCATTCATTAAGCATTCGTCGTTGTCGCAATATAACAGCACCATTTCTTCAATCTGTCATTGCTCATGCTGGTAATCTTCGTTTATTAAATATATCCGGTATCACTGTATGTTTGATTACGATGTTAATTTGAAACTTTTTAAATAAAAGGATTTATATTTTTCTTGCAGGCATCACAACAACATAACTGCCAGAATCCATTCCAAACTCCATCGTTCAGACCATTAATTGAACGATGCGGTGAATCATTACGTTCATTGTTTATGTCAGAAAATATGATGACATCGTTTCCTACCTGTTTCTACATGGTTTTGGTAAGATTCTTTTCCCTTTAAAAAAAATCATCAAATCTAAAACTAATTTTTACTTTAGGAATCATGTCCAAATCTTGAAGTGTTAGATATATCAAACGTACATTCATTGGGATCTCGTTGTTCCACTATTCCGATCGATAAATTTCAACAAAGTTGCCCAAACATGCGTGTATTACGTGCAGCAAATATTGCATTTCAACCGATCGGTTTTGGATGTACGACCGATGGATGGCCACGACTTGAAGAACTAAGCATACCATTTAATCTTGATTTCATGGTTTCGGCAGGTCATTCGGATCTTGTTCTTGAACAATTGACAAAATCATCGGAAAATCTAAAATTATTAGATATTCGTGGTTCACCGAATATAACACCACGTGGCCTTGTGAAAATACCAGCATGGTCATTAAAACATTTATCAATTTCAAATTGTCCAAAAATGCAAGATGAAACTCTTGGTATGGTCTTTCAAAAGGTAAATATTTTCGTTTTCAATTGTTTATCAGTTAATTTTTTTTAACAAAATCAAATTCAACAGTGGAATAAATCATTGGTTGATGTTGATCTCTCATGGAATAAATCCGAAACCTGTATCGATGAATGTGTCCGTTCGATTTGTGATCTATCATCAGATGATGTTAAATTATGTACAATCGATTTACGTGGATCAGCAATATCATTAGAATCATTAAGACGTTTAATTTTACATTGTGGTGAACGTTTAAAATCGATTGATCTACAATCATGTCGTAGTTTACCACGTGGAATGAAACGTTTATTTCAAGGTGAAGAATTTCAACGTTTACGACAATTAATGTTGGATGGACGTTGTGATGATTAAAATGATATTTTATTGTATCGATTGATACACCAACTAACTATCGAATGAAGAAAAAAAATATCACCTTATATATCGTCGTTGCCTTTTAATCGTCTTCAAGATTCATTTCCTTAATATATTTTCATTTTCATTTTTTTTCCGGTGAAAAAAAATCTCATCTTTGGTTTTCTACGTTTCTCTTCGAATCATTTTTTTTCTTTGGTCATCACAAACTTTGATTATTCGATTGAAACGTAACAATCTTTCAATGGTTTAATTATATATCATACAATTACATTGCAATGGACATTTTGAAAAAAAAAATATTCACATCTTTATGCTGCAATCTTCATTATTATCATTATCATCATCATCATCATTCATTCATCATTATATGATTTGTATATTTTTTTCTGAAATATACCATTACTATTATCATTATTTTAAATTTATATAATAAAAAATACCATATGAAAAGATGAAATGAAAATAAAATTTTGTTCAAAAAATTACAAAATTTGAATGACCAGTATGGCCATCTATCGGCCAGAATTTTCATGATTATTCAATAATAACAAATAAGCACGTGTTTCAATGTTTTGCTTTTTTTGGATTGACAAATTCATTTTGCTGTTTGAAATTTTGTTTATTTTTCTTCTTTTTTTAAAAAAACCCATGGGCAAGGTTTGTCTATTAGAGATCGAAATTAGAGAAAAAAATGATTAATAGTTTTTTTTAAAAAAATCAGAAAAAAATACAAATAAAAGTCACCCGTTTAGAGGAAAGAGAAATTGATTTCGATCTAATCAATTCGGAATTTCCATTTGCCAATGCAATACGTAGGATATTGTTAGCCGAAGTACCAACAATGGCTATTGAAAAAGTTCATCTTTATCGTAATACATCGGAATTACCGGATTTTGCTCTCTGTCACCGGTTAGGATTGATACCGATCAAAGCAAATAATAAGGAATTTGAAATGAGAAATTCAGGTAATTCAGGAATATCATGTCAATGTCAAGAATAACCTTTTCATAATAATCAATGATTCTTCGTTTACAAGATGAAGAAACCGATAGAAATACAATTTATTTATCCATAGATGTTCAATGTCCAGTTGAATATGGTGAAAATCTTCATGTACATAGTGATTCAATACAATGGCAACCTATTGGTGATCAAGCCGAAAGATTCAAAACCGATCCAATACGGCCAGTAGATCTGGATATTTTACTGATGAAATTGGCACCAAGTCAACGAATCGATGCAAAACTTGAATGCCATAAAGGTATTGGAAAAGAACATGCAAAATATTGTCCAGTTGCTGCTTGTTTCTATCGATTTGTAACCGAATTTTATTTCGATCAATCAAAACAACTTGATAAAAATGAATTAGAAACATTACGAACATTTTTTCCACCTGGTTATCTGGATTTTGATCAAATTGATGAAACGAATGGATTTCCTCGTATCCGTAATAATCGTTTTAATCGTAGTGATTTTACAATGCAATCATGGAATCAATCATTACGTGAAAAAATTATATTCGAAACAAAAAATAATACGCTTGCATGTAAGTTTGATCCATTTTCGCTCCATATTCAGCTGCAATAAATTAAATTTTTTTTTCAATCAATTTCTTTAGTCACCATTGAATCAATTGGTATAATCGAACCATCCGAATTGGTCATTCAATCAATCGATATATTAAAATCAAAATGTATAAAATTTATTAAATGTATCAAACAAAATATGTGATAAATGAATAAAATTGGTTGATTTATTTTTTGATGTTGATTTTTTTGATGTTTCTTGATTGGTTTAAACAATAACAGCCTTTTTATCAACAACAATACTAATGATTGAAAAACAATCACAATGAATTGAACATTTACATTGAATTTTTGGTGTTGAACGAATTTGTATTGTACCGATAACAGTTGAACAACCTGGGCAATGTAATTGATAATCAGTATCCATTTCACCAAATGTTGATTTAATTGTCCATTGTAATGGTTCAATTATATATTGATTACAATCAAAATTTGATTGTTGATTTGATGATGATGGTGGTGATGATGATATTTTATTACAAGTTAATGAATCAAAATCAGTTAATTTCATACAATTTTTTCCAGAAATTTCCCATAAAAATATATTCCTTCGTACTAAAAAACGTATTGTAGTTGGATATTGAAATAATAAACGATTTGATTCTAGTATATGAATATCATTGAAAAGTTTATAAGAACATTTTCGACAACGATACCATTGTTGTTGTTGTTGATTATCATTTAGTCGTTCATATTGTTGCATCATATACCAATATTTTTCCAACATTTGATGTACAGTATCAATGGATAAAAATGGAAATATTGTTTTATATAATAAAAAATGACGAAATTCTTTATTCTGTATATCCAATCGATAGTTCATTTGATTATATAGATTTAATTGATAAACAAACCCATCATTTGGATTACAAATGGAACGTTTCGTACGAACAAATATTAATGTATCTTGTGTTGAAAGATGCCATTTATTCATTAAAAATGCAACAACAATTGTTACACTACGTGATATACCCATATGACAATGTATAAGAATATTTTCATGACGTACATTTATTGCTTGATTAATAAAATGTATTGTTTCAGGGAAAATTGTCAATAAATCTTCGGTTGGTTTATCGAAACGTTCATATTGACGATTTTGTATATCGTATAGATAAAATTTTGGTAATAATTTTGCTTCATGTGCATTGATAACACTTAATACATGTTTTATTTGTAATTCTTGTAATAATGATATATCACGAGCATGTTGTAAAGTACCAAGATATAATTGTGGTATTATTTTACTTGGTATGTTCATAATTTTTTTTTTGAAATCGAAGGCACAATTTGGAATTTTCGACCAAATTTTAAATCCAAAAAAATTTCCAAAATTGAATTAATAAATGTCGAATTGAAATTTTGATTCAACAATAATGTTATCCACGTATTTTTATAAGGAAAATCGTGAAAATCTTTTCCATTAAAATCAAGTGTTTTTGTAAATTGAAAGAACCCGAAAAGATGTACAGTAAATTTATTGAAATTATTAATCATTTTCTTGATGATATTCAAGCAAATGAACCATATGTTTTACGACGATTAATACCAATGGCCATTGATAATCAGGATAATTATTGTATACAACCATTATTGTTTAGTAATAAAACTAGACAAACGAATTATCAAATTCAAAAAAAATTACAACATTATTTAAAAGAATTGGATAAAAACAACGATGACGATGATGATTATTCCGAAGACGAAGATGATTATTATGATATTTATGAAAATGATGATGATGAGGAAAAAGATTCGAAATCGAAAGAGTCATTCATATATAAGGTTATTGTCAAAATATCACGGTAATCTTTTTGTTTTTCCTAAATCAATTTTTTTTTTTTTGAAAAAAAATCAATTTTAATCCGATTTCTTTCTTGACATTCAACAAAAAGCAAATGTGAAGAATTTTATTGCCATAATAATACTATTATTGGTCCTGTTATTAAACAATGGAAACAACATTATCATCAACAACAATCATCCAAATTGATTGATAATGATCAACAACAAAAACAATTAATCCAAGAATTTTATCGTCATATTGGTGTTTGGTTAATTGTTATTGATTATCATCGACAAAGATTTGAACGTATTAGTCATATATTAAGATGGATTTGTAGCCATATTCATATACCATATCGTATATCGACTGAATCATTATTCGATGATGATGATGAAAACAACGACGAAAACGAAAACAACATTAATGATAATTATATTCATAATGATTTTGCATTACGTGTATCAATATCGATTGTTTATCATTTAATTCAATACCGCCTATATTTACTTGATCGTTTTTTTATTTGTTTAAAGGAAATACAAAAATTATCATCAAAATTAATACAGCCATCATCATCGGTATCATCCGGTCAACAGCTAAGGATGATAATAAATACTACCACTACCAATGCTTTGACTGCTGCTGCTACTACGAGCCGCGAGTAACGAGTAATAAAAAAAAATTGTAAACAAATATCCGGTGGTGGTTATAAACCAAGAAAAAAAAATTGGAACAAAAAATAACCATCACCATTACAAAACAAATATATTTCCTATTCGATTTAACAACAATAAAAAAAAATCAAACAAAAACACCACCCAACAAACAAATCTCTCATGCCGGCATTTACAGGATTTAAATCAAACCAAACCAAACCAAACCAATTCACCTGCCACACCATTATTAGAGAATATCCTCTGTTGGTTTAAAACATTCAATGTCCTAGTTCACACGATGAAGATCTGCCTACCTTTGTAACAGACCATAGGTCCGCTACAATGACCTATGAGGACCTTCTTCAGCCCATGACATCATTGAACGCATCAATGATTATGGGATGAAATACTGACCTGTTATTCATTCTGAAAATCATCAAATGTGATGATCATTCATAACTTTGTCGGCTGTGTGTTTTTTCCATCAGTAAAATTCTACTGAACACAAAAAACAAGAAAAAACGGATTTTTTTTTCATTCGAATTCGATTCTTTTTTGGAAAAAAATCGTTGATTCCGGATTTTCAATTTTGTTTTTTTCAATCATCATTATCGTCATCATTGCACCAACGATACATACTTCATTTCCCTTGAATCAATATTGTTGTTCGAATGAAACCACCACCATTATCATCATACATTTTTTTTCAATCACAACACCGGATGATCAATAACAGTAATGAACAAGCAATAGCCATTCAATATTTGAATTTATCATTCAATCATCATCATTATATTTCAACCAACGAATCAAAGAACTAGATTTGTTTTGTTTTGTTTTGTTCATTTTCAGTTAATAAGGCGATCTGGACAGTTTTTTAGTTGTTGACAGTGTTTGTCGTTTTATTTTCTGAAAAAAGAACGTTGCTGCTGCTGCTTTCAATGAATTGTTTTTCAATGTCAAGTTTTTTTCTGTTTATTTGAACATTTGAAAAATTGATTGATCAATTTTGTTGTTGTTTGTTTGTTTCATCGATTAATCCTTTTTTTCTTCTAATTCAAAAAAAATAATGTTGTTTTCAATCAATTATCATCATATATCGATTGTTTGGACAATTCTTACCTTTGTTGCTGGTGTCCCGAATACATTATCCATTCGTCATCATTTTGATGATAATCATCAAAATGATCATTATATCATTGAATCACCACAATCACAACCATCACCACCATCATCAATATCAAATTCGAATGAAATTAGTGTCTATATGCCAACATGGACAACAATATCACCGAAAATTGTTCTTATATCACATCAAATCGATAGTGGTAGTAATAGCGATACAATCGATATTTCAGCAAAAAGTACAATACATTTACGTTGTACCGGACAACGAAAACTTTATTGGACATTTCCGAATAATCGAGTAAGTTGAATAAAAAAAATTACAAATTACAAAATTATAAATTCCATTACAGCTAGAACCATTTGAACAATCGGCAAATATCAGTATAATCAACAGTTGTGATTATGATGATGGTATTAACGATGATAATAATGACGATGATGAATCCGATAAACGTAACTCTAATCATCATCGTATTGATTTTTTATGGACAAATAAATGTAAAAGTGATGTAATTATCTATGATGTTCAATATTATATGACTGGATTTTATTTATGTCATTATAATCAACAACAACAATCAGAATCGACGATTAGTAATGATGGAAATCATCAATTAACTGAAATTTATAATCAACCATCATCATCAACAACAACAAAAAAAATATCACATGATTCAATCGATAAAATATTTATATTTATAAATGATCCTGAACATTTAATTGTACCATATGAAAATGTTGAAGAATATATGTTTTTAGCATTATTTCAATCATATCCGGCAACAATACCATGTCGTCCAACATATTCAAAAGCTGAAGTTACATTATGGAAAGAATCGGATAATAATCAGTATCAGTATCAATTAATACAGATAAAACCAAATTCATCATTAGGTATTACATATGATCCACGTAAAGGTTTTCATTTTGATTATCCACGTTGGGATAGTAGTGTTTTGGAATGTCGTTATCGTATTAATATTACTGATAATAACAACGGACAATATCAACAATATGAAGCTAAATCAACAATTAGTCTTCATTGGTCAAGTAAGTTCAATGTGCTCTCTAATTATGTTCATTTAGAAATTTATTTTTTTGTTTTGAGCCAAAAAAAACAAACAAAATTTTTTTATTCAATCTTCAAATCAACAATGTTTATGAAAATACAAAATATTATCATCAACGAAATCATCATCAACAAAATTGCTAAAAATAGGCTCATTTGAAAAGCAAAACAAAATAGAAAACAAAAAGAAGTCAACATTTCCGTTTCGCCATATATGCGCTTTTGTTTAGTTTTTTTGTTTTGTTTCATATATCGAATGATTGTTGACGATCATTCGATTGTTGTTGTTGTTGTTGATTGATCATATCCATATTGTGCATTTCAAAATGAACCGATTTATCATAGCCAACCAGACGTTTAAGAAAAAGTCCTTAAAACAAAAAAAAAATAATTATTATTATTATTAAATCAAATTAGGGAGAAAAGAAAACATACCAATATCATGAATATTATGTTGTGGTTGATAATGATCAATCCAAATAGCAATTTTTATCTGTGTATTACGATTACCACCAACAATACCACAAATACGTTCACAAATCATTTCATATTGATTACCAATAATTAACATACAGAATTCAGTCCACATTTCCATTGCATATTGTTTATATTCACCATCTTTATTGATTGTAAATACAAAACGGCCACCATTACGATTACGTGGATCTTCCCAAATTGGTCGTATACCATATTTGAACAGGGAATAATTACAACCATGATGTGTATCGGTCAACGGTAGAACACGATCAAAAACACCCCAAAAACTTTCAACAGTTGAAAATGTAGCCACATCAATTTGTGAATGTTCCCAATCAAAATTCGGTCCAAATTTTAGATACCAAAATGTCCAACTATGACGTAAAAGATGTTCACCATCATTCACTGGTATTATATAATTTAATCGAATTTTTGATTCAATTTTTTTCATATCATTTCCATTACCATTATCACCACCATCATTTTGTTGAATTGATAATAATTTTTGATCATCATTCATTTTACCAGTGTCATTTGTTTTATTCGAAATTGTTTTATTCTGTTGTTGTTGATGATGGTGATTTTGATGATGTTGATGTTGATGGTGATTATGATGGTGATGATGATGATGCGAACGATAATTATGATTTCGATGATGATGATGATGATTACGATTATGAATCTGTCTTGTAACAATCATTGAAGATGATAATTGTTGTTGGCCATTATTATTGGCAGTTAAATTCGACATTTTTTTTTTCTCTTAAATTCCTGTGTTGTAATGTTGTTTGTTACAAAGAATGAAAAAAAAATTTCAAGAAAACTTTTCTTGGCTCATTTTTTTTATTGTTCCCATAAATGTTTCTGATTCGAATTTTTTTTTTATCGAAAGTTTTTCCTTCTATTCGATTAATTTAATTTAATTTACGAATTTTTCTTTTTGCTTTTTACAATTTTTTTTCAAAGTTCTACCAATCGAATTACATCCAATTATTGATGATCAACAAGCACGTCATATTTTCATCAACGATACATTTACATTGAGGTGTTTTGTTCATATTGATATTGGTGTTATTATTGTTGTTGATTGGGATTATCCTCAACAACAACCAAATCAAACAAAACGAATCTTAAAATCATCAGCCGAAACAACCAGACAATTAGTTAATAATAATAGTTATGATACAGTTGCTATTAATATAACTGTTTTTAATGCAACCAAAAATGATGAAGGTATTTATCGTTGTAATGCAACCGATGGTAATGGTCGTACATTTTCGGCAACCAAACGTATTGTTATATTCGGTATGTTTACATTTTTTTTGGTTTGATTTTTGTTTTTAATTAATAATTCTGTTTGCTTTAATTTCCAAAGATGAACATCTTGTATCATCGGTGAATTTTACAAAAGATTTTCATGAACCAATCATTGGTGAATGCGATCATGATATTCATTTTACTATTCAAGCATATGCATTTCCTGATATAAGTTTTATTAATCTTTTCTGGTATAAAGATAATAATCCATTACTGATCAATACAAATGATTCACATATACAAATGAATTTAATGAATTTTTCGGATGAAAATCAAACACAAATTACATTGTATATTATATCGGCTCGTCCATCCGATAGTGGTGTGTATACACTTGTTGGACAAACATCATGGTCATCATCACAACAACAACAACAACAAAATGAATCAATAACCAATAAAATTTCAATACCTGTTTATATTGAAGGTGATATAGAAATTTTAATTGAAAATCATCAAAATTTTTATCAACTTAATCATACATATGAATTATTATGTAAAAGTTATGGATATCCACATCCATCAATACAATGGCAATGGCATCCATGTGAAACAGTTCATTCATGTTTGAATGATGATGATCATAATGATGATAATCAAATCAAATGGTATAATATTACAACTTCATCTTCGATGTTAAATCAAGATAATGATGCTAAAATTATTCGAATCAATAATGAAACTATTGTTCCATATTTAAATAAATCACGTTTAGCATTAAAAGCTCAACAATCTGGTGTTTATCGATGTTTATCTACATTGATCAATATGAACAACGATAACAATCATACGATTGTAAAACATCAAGAAATACCATTTATTGTAATGGATGATGAAGATTTATTTAAAATTACATCATCAACAAATGAACCAACAGTTAATGATACAATAATATTAACATGTAAAGCAAGTGTTTATCGTTATTCACAATTATGGTGGGTTAATACACGTTTGGATACTGATGTTATTAATCCAGTGAATGTAAATACAATGTTGGAACAGAAAAATCAATCTAATGATCCATTAATTGAATCAATAAGTTTATCGAATGATCAAAATGAATATTCTCTGAGTTCAACATTAATATTAACATCGGTTACATTGAATCATAGTTCATTGTTTACATGTGAAGCAGTTCTACTATTTGATGCATTAAAAATTGAAAGAAAAGAATTTTTCCTAGATGTTAAAGAAATAACATCACCAATAATTATTGAAACAAATATGAATGAATCGATTATTGAAGAAGAATATAATTCACAAACAGAATTACGTTGTTATATTGAAGGAAGACCACGACCAAAAATTGAATGGTATCGAAATGATCAACCACTACAATTTGATCATCATGATTCTGGTGTAAGAATTTATGATAAAGGACAACGAATTGTTTTTACACGTTTATTGGCAAAAGATTCTGGTCTTTATGTTTGTCGTGGTAGAAATCGTGGTGGTGAAGTTACCTGTGCTGTTTTGTTAAAAGTAATCGGTAATATGGATCATACATCAATAGATCTATTACCTATTATTGTTTATTCAATAATGGGTGCTATTACAATTATAATGGCATGTTTGATTGGTAAACGTATTCGTGATGAAAAATTACAACGACGTGAATTGGAATTCTTTTCGAAAACATTATTCGAACAAGGACAGATGCAATTATTTAATCCGGATATGCCATTGGATGAACAAATTGATTTATTACCATATGATTCACGTTTTGAATTTCCAAAAGAACGGCTTATATTAGGACGTACATTAGGACAAGGTGCATTTGGTCGTGTGGTGAAAGCACAGGCAATCGGTTTGGATGAATCAGATGAATCAGAATCAACAACTGTTGCCGTAAAAATGCTTAAAGAACGTGCCGATTCTAATCAACGTAAAGCATTGATGGCTGAATTGAAAATACTCATACATTTAGGACGACATTTGAATATTGTTAATTTGTTGGGAGCGGTGACAAAAAATCTTGTCAAAGGAGAATTATTAGTTATTGTTGAATATTGTCAATTTGGAAATCTAAGACATTATCTTATTGCTAATCGTGATAATTTTATTAATCAATTGAATCCATTGAATGGGAAAATAGATCGATCGATTATTCGAAATGGTGTTGGTATTCAACAACAATCGTAAGTTGTCATTTTCCTTGTAAAATTCATTTTAACTCTTTCTTTTTTTTTGTCCATACAACCACAGTGTTTTATATCAAAATGTTGATATTCTAACACCATCAACACCGGATTCACCAAATAATAAAGATCGTTTTGATTATTTTATTGCAAATAATAATAATGGTTGTAATGGTATTAGTTATGTTGATCTATTACATCGACAACAACAACAATTAACAATGACAAATAGTAATGGTGATTATATTAATACAACAAATTCTCAATACACAATCAATAATGGCATAATGAATCAGGTTGTATCGAATACAACAGGTATTGCTTATTATAATGCTAATTATGGTAATCTTGGTATCGGTAATTCAAATAATAAAAATTCAAACATTGGAAATGGTCAACCATCAGGAAAACGTTCATCAACATCGAATCGATTTCAACGACAATGGTCATCAATATCACAACGAAGACAAGGTCGTACAGTTACAACATCCGATTTAATTTGTTGGGCATTTCAATGTTCAAGAGGTATGGATTATCTTACAATGAGAAAGGTATGTTATGTTCATTTTGTTTGTGATCAAAAGATTCAATTAATCCGTTTTCTATGATGACCCATTTTAGTTAATACATCGAGATTTAGCTGCACGTAATGTATTATTAGCAAGTAATAATGTAGTGAAGATTTGTGATTTTGGATTGGCTAAAGATGTTTATAAATATGATAATTATATAAAAAAAGATGATGGTCCATTACCAATAAAATGGATGGCAATCGAATCGATAAGTGATAAAATTTTCACATCAAAAAGTGATGTTTGGTCATATGGTATATTATTATGGGAATTGTTTACATTGGGTAAAACACCATATCCAGGTGTTGAAATTGATGAAGAATTTTATAAACGATTAAAAAATGGTTATCGTATGGAAAAACCGGATTATGCAAGTGAAGAAATGTAATTATAAAAAAAGTTTTTTTAAAGAAAATTGTTGATCACACAAATCATTATTAATTATCATTGTGTTACTTATATAGTTATGAACTTATGTTACAATGTTGGAATGCTAATCCAAATGATCGGCCAGATTTTTCCGATATAGCCGATTTAGTTGGCGAAATGTTGGATGATAAAACGAAAAAGGTAATAATCTTTTGTGATCAATCAATGTCTTTAATAAATCTTTTTTTCTTTTCTTTTTGTTGTTGAACAAAAAAGCATTATATCGAATTAAACAATCCATATCTTGAGATGAATGAACAGATATTAGGAACAAGTGATTATCTTAAAATGTCATCATCATCGAATAATGGTAGTGCTGGTGGTTGTATTGGTGGTGGTGAACAATCGATAATAATAATGGCCGAAAATAATGATGATAATCCAACAATGATTGATGAATGTGAATATGAAACAAATATTTCACAATTAATAACGGATCATCAACAACAACAATCGAATGAAAAATTATCGATTATAATGGCCAATCATTCAAATTCAAATGATATTTTGGTTGATGATAATAGTAAGCTAACAACAACAACATCATCATCAATCAAAATGATTAGTAACAATAATAATGATAACGATAATAATGATAATGGTGACAATATAATCGAAATGTCCATTTTAGAACGTTCATTAACCAAAACATCCAATAATAATGATATGATGAATATTATTCAATATAATGGCCATCATTATAATCATCATCATCATTATAATAAAGATGCTATAATGACAACGAATAATATGATTTATGATAATTTGACTACTATTTAACCAAAAGAGAAAAAAAAATTCAGAAAATATTTTCATAATTTACAACAATCATTATCAAACACATCGATATCATTTGACTTTTTCAAAAAAAATCTAGTCTTTTTTTCTGCATACACACACACAGAGAACAAAACATTGTTCAACCCTTTTTTCAAATTCATTGTAAATAGGTAACAGATATTTTTTTTAACATTAATCATAATCATAAAATTTTGTTCAAAAAAAAATGATAAGAATGAATTTTCATAAAATAAAAAACATTTGAAAATCAACATTGGTTTTGATTAGTGCCATCAGGTGGCGCGATTTTAATATATCCTTACTATTCGAATTTGGATTTTTTTTCGATGAAAGCAAAAATATCGATTATGATTTTTATCATCAAACATGATTCAAGTTTATTAATCGAAAAAATTGGGAAGAAAAATAACGATGGGAATCAACAGAGAACAAACGAAAATCAAAAAGCGCTTTGAAATTATTCGGTTTTTTCAATGATAACAACAACAAACAAGGTTCAAAGGTTAAAATCAAATCAAATCGATCAAATTGAATTGAATTTGTATTTGATTTGATTTTAGGTCTTGTTTAGTTGTTGTTTTTTCACATGATGATGATCATCATCATTACTTATTATTTGATCATTCAAAATTGAACATCATTATCATCTGAATTTTCTTTCTTTGAAATCTTTCAAATCAAAAAAAAGGCGGATTGAATGAATGTTTGTTTGTCTGTAACCATAAATAGTATCATCATCACAATCATCATTATATTAGATTTGGATTTTTTTTCGGGAAACAAAATTACTTTCAAAAATATTCGATATATCAAAAAGGGGGAAAATTGAATGGAAAAAAAACATGTAAAAAAAACTTGAAACATTTTTCAAATGAGCAGATTGAACATGTAATGTTGTTTGGTTGGTTGATAGAAAAAAACAAACATAACGAATATTATTTCGAATGTTTCGTATATCTATGTCATCATTGCGAATGAATGAAAAAACGAAAACATATTCGATCCATCAATCATCATTATCATTATTGTTTGATGAATTCTCGTATAATACAATTGAGAATGTGATCGAAAACAAAAAAAACAAAATCAAAATAAACAAATCGGAAAAGACGATGATGAAAAAAAAACAATAACAACAAAAATCGAATTTCCGCTCACTTTTTTTTTGTTTTGTTTTCGGAAATGAAAAGTTGTTCATAAATGATGTTATCGAATTTGTTTTCCGTTTTTTTGAGTTTTGATTTTGACTTTTAAAATTCTTCAAGATTTCCAATTACAAACAACAACGACAAATCTCATCAATCAAATTCATTGCTGATCTGTATCGCACATTATTTTCCACAATGTTTTTCCATTGTTGCAGCAGATGACATCGATGGATCTATTGACCTTGTTTTTTTCCCTATACATCAGCGGTTGATATTACCCCATGACGAAAAGCAAAAAAAAAACGAAATCGTCTCTCTTTCTAACATCTTTCATATTATAACCCCCCCTATGATAATTTTGAAAAGAAAACAACTAAAAATTTAATTTAAACATCATTTTTTTGTCAAGGGTTGACAAAATTTGGAGTACTGTACAAATTACAAAAATAATAATGGTGTTTAAAAAAAATTAGATCAGATTAGTCGAAATATAAGGTATAAGGTATAAGGATTTTAAGTTGATTTTTCTGATTACAAATTACAAAATTATGGTGTTAAATTAAATTATGTTTTTGAAAAATGATGTTGTTTCATTTCTGATACAATTGTCTTCAAAATTGGGAGTTTTTGGATGTCAGAGCAATTTGAATGCAGTCATCGGCGTTTAAGCGATTTCTGTTCTTCGTTTTTATGTTCATTATTAGACTGGAAAAGCCTTGTTCGCACAGATATGTTGTGCCAAACGGAAGCAATTTATTTATTAGTATACATTGTCAACACACAGTGTTTCAATAATATCCAATCTATCAGTAATTCGAGCCAGAATTTTAGAAATTTCTTCATTGTTAGCCATGTTAACGAACACGTGGCACTGCTACCAAATGTAAGAAATGATACATATTTTTGATATTAATTTCGGAAACATTTTTGCCAAATTTCTCATTGAACTTATCTTTAATTTTTTTTTCCAACCACCCCCCTTGGAATTCGTTGAAACAACTGAAATAATGTTGTATAAACACACATTGAATTGCTATTTGCAACTAATAACATTTTATTTTAACTGTTAACATTTTATAACAATATACGAATGTTCGATTTATAGAACTTAAATAGTTCTAACTGAATTATTTACATCAAGTTTCGCTTCGGGCAATGTAATCACTGAAAAAAGTGTATCTTCTTCAAAATTGAAATTTTTTTCGAGAAAAAAAATAGAAAATCAATATTTGATCAATTTAAGCGAAAAATTTTCTTCAAATTACATGTTTTTTTCTTCGATTATCAATCGAAAATTTGTTTGGTTTGTTTCAAAATAAAATACCAACAGGCAAACCGATTAAATGTCTGGTAATGTCATTCGATCATTGAAAATCAAATCTAATCACACAAGATTAGTAAAACTAAATTTAGAAAAATTTTATCTGGACGATTATTTTTGGCAATCGATTATGATTATTTGGCTTACATCATTTATTGACTTTTACCACAACGATCATCGATGATGATGATTATTAGATCAAATCGAATGTTCCCGAATTTCTACAGATTTAAAAGATTGTTAAATAAACAAACAAAAGAAAAGTAAAAGTGTTAACAATTTAACGATTATCATCATCATAATAATCGAAACAAAAACAATGATAACAACAAAAGGAATGAAAAGAGCCAAAATAATCGATTGTATCGCGCGATTACATTCGATTCGAATCGATTTTGAACATTCGAATCTAATCGTAATTCGAATGCTGATTTTTATAAATAAATAAATCTAATTTTGGGCAAAATTAACAGTTTTTCCTTTATTTGTAATTTTTACTTTTTGTTGTAATAAATTTTTTGATAGTTTTTTTCTGATGCTGAACAGCTATAATTATCATATCTATCATGATGATGATGATGATAATGATAATCGATTTTCAAAGTGTTGAATATCATTACCTTGAGTAGTTTTTGATCAATGTGTGAACAAACAAACAAACAAACAGATAAAAATTAATTATACGGTTTCAAACAAACAAAAAATTGTTACATTACTTTGTTCCAAATTTTTGTTCATTTTGTTTATTTGAATACAATTCCGTAATGAAACATTAAACACTTTAAACCTGTAGGGGTAATATGATAATTTTTCGTTTTTTTCTTCGTCAACCAAAAGGTGTGGTCATTCTGAAACATCTCTTGTCCTTTTCTTCCAAAAAAGATTCAAAAATTGGCCTTGTTCCTTTTTTTTTGGCCAAAAAAAATGAAAAAATCGTGATAAAAAGTGAAATGTTTGTTTCCTTCAAAATGGCAATTTTCATTTTGAATAATTGTCGCTTACAATGATCAATTCGATTCGATTTTTTTTTTGCTGCTAAATAATTTATTATTGATTTTAAATGAAATAAAACTTCGTTTTGTTTGAACAATCAGAAAGAAAAAGATTTCAATTTCAATTACAAATTAGAAATGAAAATGAAAGGTTTTTGCATTTTGGGATGTCATGGATGGAAGTAAGACACCACACATAGATGACGTGACCAATATTTCGAATGTTTTTTTTTTGGCGTTCGAATCTTTGAAATTGTAAATCGTGATTGTAAATTATTCATTCATTTCAAGATTATTTTGGTGCTAAAAATGGACATTATCATCATCATAATAATCATTACTTTTATTTCTTTGAAACATAATTCTCTCCCATTTTTTTCATTTGAATATTATCATGGTTTATAGCGATGAAGATGATAAGATAAGTGAACAGCAAAAGCAACAACAAAGTGAATGATTCAATCGATTGATTGAGCTGTTGTCATCTCTTATCGTTGTTGTCTTTCGCTGGACAATCCTTTATTTTTCTACTTTATTCATCTTTCTGATCACCATCATCATTATTATCATAAACATCAAAAAGGTTTGGTCATCATCATCTTGATGATTATCATCATCAAGATGATTGTATAATTCAACAACAACAACAATGTTTTAAGACCATCATCATTCATTCATTGATGATGGTAACAACAACAATTATGCAATCCATACGATGATTATTCATTCAATTCAATTCAATTCATTTCATTCGATAGATATTGATTTCAATCAACCAAAGCAAGCCAAAAACCTTATCCCATTATCAATTACAGAAGCTAAGTTTTTTTTGTTTTTGTTTCTCGCATTCGTTAGGAGAAAAAAAACTCGAAAGAAAAGATAACAATCACTCGTTTTTTTCTTCTTTTCTTGATTTAGAAATATCGGAGATATTTTGGAGGAACAAAAAAAAAAAAATCATTCAAAGAGTTTATTGTGAATATTGTTTCCCTTTTTGACACATGTACAATGATAATAATGATTAAGTTTATGATGACAACCTGAATTTTTTCGTCAAAAATAAAACTCATTTCGATATGATTCGAACAACAACAACAACAACAAGGAAATGATTGAATTTTTTTTTTGTTTTTTCTTTTCTTTGAAACTTCCATAATAATCATCATCATTATTGAGATACACGCGCCCAAATATCATACAAATGATTGGGTTTCGTTTTTCGTTTTTTGCTTCAAAGCTAAAAATAGTCGATAAATCTGCCATTCAAGTGATTTTGGCTGTTGGCAGACAGTGAAGAAACAAAAAAATAATAACAAATCAAGTGAAGCGAAAACCAAAAAAGAAAAAACATGATCCAAAATGATTTTGGATCAAAAAAAATGTGTTTTTGAAAATCTTCAACAACAAAAAAATAAATAATTTTCATTGGTTTTTTGGTGATGATCAACGATTGCCCTAAAGATGTTTTGCTATGTTTTCACTTGATTTGGGAAAATTTTTTTTTTCAAATTTTTCAAATTTTTAAATCCTGTTTTTCATTTTTTCCCATCAAAACATGCATGCATTTGTTGTTGTGGTTCGTTAAAATATTTCCAACAAAAAAAAAATATTGCATATTTTCAATTTCATTCATTCGATTGATTATAATATCAGGTTTCGAAATTTCGAAACCAAAAAAATGAATGGAATTAAATGAAATGAAAATATCAACAAACATTCTTTTTTTTTGTCAATGTCTGGAATGAATGAAATGAAAGAAACTTTTTTTTTATCTGAAAAGTATAAATTATCTTTTGGTTACCTGTGAACAAATGAATCTTGTTGTTGTTGCTTTTTTTCTCCTTCTTGTATGTTCAGATATGGGTTACCCCTTTTCGTTTCGGCTTTTTTTCGTTTCACATGAAAATCACGTCTTTCTATTGGAATTTCTGGCGGTATTTTTTGTTTCACTTTTTCTCTGGTCAAACAAACAGGCTGTACTGATAGAAATGGTGGTGTTGAAAACAAAGTGATCAAAACATGATGGCCTATTTGACCTATGGTTTCTTCTTTTTCTTCGAATGGAATGAAATGAAAGAATGTGAATGAACATTCCATTCCATGTTCGTTTATGGCCTTTTTGGTGGTGGTGGTGTATCATCGTCTTCGTCGCCGTCTTTACGACAAAATAAACGACTTAAATGACCCTCAAACATTAAAACACACATGGAATGTGTTAGGATTTTTTTCTTTTTAAATGAAAAAAACATTTTAAAAAAGAAAGAATTTGTTTGAATGAAATGAAATATTTTTCAATGAAAATTAAAAACGTTCACTTGACGTTTGTCGTTAAAGTTCAAGTTTTTTTGCTCAACTTCAAACTGATATAGGGGGTATATGTCACACTTGTTCACCAAAATGTTGAATAACCTAACCAAATCGATTTTGTGTTTGTGTTTTTGTTTGTGAATCTTTACGTTTTACTTACGTAAGTTTACATATCGTTTAGTTTACATATCGTAGTTTACATATCGTTTATCGTTTCGAAGCCAAAACCGAATGTAAATTTTTTTCCATCATTTCCAAAATTTACATTTTTGTTGTATACCAAATTATCACTTTACAATATATAAATTAAAAATCGATACTTTTTTTCTGTTTTGGCAACAAAAACAACAAAGCGAAACGAAAAATTGAATATTCAATTAGCCATCATCATCATCATGATCATCGATGATCATCGATGTATCGATTTTCCAATCAACGAAATCATTTTTGTTATAACATTCGACCGATGTTATTGATTTTGTTTTGTTTTGTTTGTTTTCGATATTGGCTGGCTTTTTGTTCGGGATTTTTTTTTGAAAAGCCAAAAACAAAAACCGTTGATATTCAAGTCGACCCTGCCTGATCGATTTTGTTTTGGTTTTTGTTGTTGTTGTTGTTGTGCATGTTCAAAGTTTCGAAAGAACCCAAAGAACCTGTTCTGTTTTCTTAGCCAAGGTTATAATTGTAATCAAAGGTGGTCGAGGTCAGTGAAATTTTTTTTTTTCATTTCGTTTCTTTAAATTGCTTCTTGTCGATGACGATGTATATGACACATTCAATTCAATTCGATGATGATGATGATGATCAAGATGATTGACCACTTGTTTTGTGAATCGATTATTATTATCGACTTCAATCTCAATGATGATGATGGTGGTGGTGAGGATTTCGGCAATCAATAAAAAGATATTTTTTTTATCTGCTTTCACGAAATAGACCGGTCACATGGTAATTAGATTTCCTTCATAGTGAGATTTGCAGCGAAATGAAAAAAAAATCAGATTTTCTCATTCATCATTCATTGGCGTCAGTGGTTGGGCATCAACATCTTTTCAATATCGTGACTGTTTTGTTGTTGTTGTTGCTGATTGTTTATCGTTGATCGTTGATTGTCGAGGTCAATTTCGAATTACAAATAATGTAATGGTAATAATCTGATGATAATGAAAAACAAAAAACAAAAAACAAAATCTTTTGGTTATTTTCAAGAAAAAAAATGATTATCTTTCTTACCACCTTAATCGGATGGGATCGGATTTTTCGGGTAAAGTTTCGCGGAAAACAACAACAACAACAAAAACCCACTCAATCATCGTTCGATTTTTTCCAGGAAAAATTCTTGACCATTTACAATATACATAACGGTTAGTTTGCTTTTCGGGTGTGTGTGTGTTGACAACTTAATCTTGTTTTTTCGTTTCAAAAGTTTCATCATTTTTGAAGATCAACAACAAAAAATTCAATAACATTGAAAATTTCCGAATCGAATATGTTTGAAAAAAACCGGAATCCACTATCGATTATCGATTGTCTGCGATTGTAGTCGTAACGATAGTAGTGGTAGTAGCCAGATAAGAATTTCATTATCTTCGGGTCATTATTTAATTAAGGAGTTTTTTGTTTTTTCATTTAAAGAATCGGAAATGAGAAAAAAAAACAAAATTATCATTTTTTTTCATTAAATGTCAATAATAAAAGCAAATAAAAAACAAAATGCTGATAAAAAACAACAAAAAACAGAAGAGAAGAGGAAGTGGTAAAGAGGAGGAGAGGAGGATTCATTCCCAAAACTGTTTTTTCCACCAATCAAATTGCATTATATTCAGTGTCTGTTACTATTCTTTATGCCACTACCACCAAACAACAGTGAAACATCCACCGCCAAAAATGTTTCTCTCATCATCGTCAACAACAGCCGAAATCATTTGGCTACAGACCGACAATCGATACTGAACGTTTTTTTCTGATTTTATTTTGGGTTTTTTTTTATTTTCCTTCTTTGTTTCCCAACATCTAAGTGTTTTTTTTGGGGTTTTCAACAGAAAAAAACAATTTTCAAATGTAAATTCCAGAATCAGGAAAACAAACCGAAAAGTTTTGCCAAAAAAAAAGATTCTGTAACATCTGTGTGTGTGGTTTTTTGTTTGGTTTTTTTCAAATTTCATTTGATTTTTGAAATTTTAAAGTTTCAAATTCACCACGTTTTTTTGTGTTTTTTTTCTGTGTTTTCGAGATCGATTCTTGAATTTGAACAACAACCGACAACATTTTATCGATTTTTCATCCAAAAAAATCAGCGAAAAAAAAACCGCCAGAAAACATAAAAAAAGGGTAAGTTTCTTGTCTGTCGGGAAATTTTCCCGGAAAATCTTATCGTAAAATTTATCGATTTCCATGGTCAAATGCATATTCGGGTCAAATCGAAATTCGAACGGATATTGTATTTTCAATCTGATATTTCATCCCAGTTCTCCGAATGACAAGATTGTTGTTGTTGTTGTCGTTTGTCAATATCTTCAATCAACAATCAACAACAACAAAAAGAGGCCATCATTTTTTGTTGATGATTTTGACAAAGTTATTGGCAAAGAAAAACATGGTTAAGATTTTTCCAGGTAAATTTTTTTGGCAGCACCAAAAAAATATTACCTGAGTGACGTTATTTTTAGACCAGCAGCATACACACAGAGAGACATGGTGTTTGAAAAGTCATTAAGCATTTTTGATTTTCAAAAACAAAATTAGCGATTTTTGTTGTTGTTGAAGCAAATACCTTGCATGTTTCTTGTTGTTTTTTTGATAAAATTGTTTTCCAAAAACTTTCTTTCATTAATGATCTGCAGTAATGATACAAAAAAAACGAACGAAAAAAAAAACATATTTTCCGTTCGGAAATCAGATTCTCTCCCCCCTCCTCCAGAATGAATGAATGTTTATCTGAATCATTTGTTGTTGTTGGTCGGTAATGTTCAATTGAAAAAAATTTAAATAATTCACTTTAACAAACAGAATATTCTTCCTCTAAAACATTTCGAAATAATAAAGAATTTGCATATACAGGCAGTGTATACGGGGAAAAAGTTTATTTCTTTTTTTTGGTTCCACAAAGCAAACGAACGAAATTCTTGAATTCGTTAAATTCGGGCATACAAAATGATATTAAAATGAATATTCTTTTGTTGTTGTTGTTGTTGTTTGAAAAAAAACACATTTGATGATCATTATCATTGTTGTTGATGGTGATGGTGGATAATGATGGTGATGATATCATCATCATCAACACTACGATCAACAA
>NW_020873025.1:9591-20238 GCF_001901225.1 Dermatophagoides pteronyssinus
AAATATAGAACATGGGTCAAACCACAATTAAAACGAATAAATCAAATTGTGAAACACATACCTGACATATACAGAGACAGAAAAAGAGAAAAGCAGGAACATCACATCAAGACATTGACATATTATATACACACACAAACACACACACTCTTGGTATTAGGATTTCTTTTCTCTTTGATTTTTTTTTTTGGCATTTTCAATTCGATTTCGTTCTTCATTCTTTGTTTGTCTGATGATGATGAAGATTAGTTTAAAATGTGTATAGGTTTTTTGTGTGTTTGGCCCTGTATTTGTTTGTTCGTTTTGTTTGATTGGATTGTTTCATGTTGTGTGTCTGTGTGTGTGTTGATACACCTTGACCAAACCTTTTATATAAAAATTGAAATCAAAATGCCAAACATCAATACAATAGTCAACGAGAAATCCGGAACAACAACTGAAAAAATAGCAAAAAATAGAAAATCTCATTCAATTTTTGATGACCGAAGATAATTAATCTTGGTCAAGATTTTTTTTTTTTTTTTTAATTTGACATTTGACATTTGGATGAGAAAATCTTTGTTTTTTTGCAAATCCGAATCCAATTTCGAATGAAATAAGCAACTGAAAACGAAAAAAAGTGTCAGTTTCGCTAAAGTTCAAGTGATTATCTTTTTTTTCAATTGATTTTGAATGTTTGATTTTTGATTTTTTGTTATCCTTTTTGATACGCTTTTTTGAGAAGAGAAGATAAAAAAAATTTTAAAATTTTGTTTAAAATTTTCCAAAAAAAAGTACTTCACTATCGCCTCTAGATGGCTGCACATTTGATTTGTTTTGGTTTTTTTTTCTGGTTTTTGATTTATGATATTCACCCACACACACACACCACTTCCAAAAAATGTTTTTTTCATTTCCAAAAAGTAGCAGCAGCATTGGAAATAAAACGGATAATAGAATTTGGAATATAAAGTAGTGGTAGTATTCTAAAAGTAGTGGTATAATAATAAATCAAATCAAAACATAAACAAAAACCGAACCGAATATATTCATCAAACTTTAGTTAACCTTTGACACAACAAACATACTGAAATTGTTTCTGGTCACCACTAGATGTCATCACGTGGATTTCTAATTTTATTTTTGGTCTGTCCCGAAGAAATTCTGCAAGCAGGAAAAAATATTTTCCGGTTAAACATTTTTGTTTACCCGCAAAAAACAAGATGAATTTCCAGGACAGAAAAACAAAAAAAAACAACATAATATATCATACTGGTTAAATGAGGTGTTAGACACCCAGTTACACCAGGAAAAATTACCTGAAATATTACCTGGAAAAAAATGTTAAAATCATATAGATAGTGTTATTATGATAATCATCATATTATTAATCGACTTTATAATAATAATGATAATCATCATTATCAACAACAACAACAACAACAAAATTTTCCTTAATGTTAATGAACAACATTCGGTTGTTGTTGTTGTTGAAATTCTTTGAAAAATTGTACCGACAACAACAACATCACGATATGAATATTCATTCGGTTTTCATTATTCAAATTTTTGGTGAATATATTGAAAGAATCGTTTTTTTTCTGTTATTTTGTTTTTTACATTTTCTCTCGATAATATGAATAACATATGTATATCACGTTTGTTTTCCAAGAAATTTTTTTTCAAATTTTTTTCTGGTTTCTGGTTTTTTACCAAAATTCATCATTATTCATATTGGATAAGAGTGGGTGTTGAATTTGGTGGATGAATGAATGAATGTTCTCTGATTGTTTTTGTGAATAACATTGCATTGACATTAGCCAGGATTATTCAGGATTAATCGATTTACTCCTATAGGGGAAAAAAATTTGTTAATATTTTTTTTCAAAATGTTTATTCGGTTGGTTTCTCGGTTGATGAAATTGATTGATTGATTGATTGATTAAGATCAACCACTGTTGATCACTGAAATCAATCTGTGGTAAATTCTGATTCAATCAGATCAACAACAAAAAAAAATTGATAACATCACTTACACAGGTGCGCATTTTGTATTCAACCACACTACAACAAGCGAAGAAACGAATTGGAATTGAATGTCAAATCAAAAACTTTTGATGCAAAATGTGTCCTGGCTGAATTGACTGAATGGCTGATTTGATATGAAGAAAATTCCATTCCACTTTCATCATTTTCATACGAAAAAATCCAATTTCAAGGGATTTTCTTTGCATTATCATCATCAGAATTGTAATTTATTTTTGTCCGAATTATTTCGAATAATTTTTTTCGTTGTTGATTTGATCGTTGATGTTTGATGCTTGATGTTTGATCGCTTGATCGTTGGCGTTGATGATGATGACAAGAAAGCATCCCTGTTGTGTTTGTGTTTTTGTGTGTGGATTTGTGGATTTTCTTAACCTTTACAAATTGAATTTTTTCTTATTTTCTCTTCGAAAAAATACACAAAAAAAACAGCAACAACATCAATTCATCATCATTTCTCTGTGTGAATTTTTCTATCTTTGGTTTATGAAACGATGAAACGATGAAATCACGATGTTTTTTCAAAACCAAAAGAAAGAATTTGCTCTTTTTTCTTGATTTTTCGTCTGTGTAATCGAATCACATTAATCATTTTCAAACTAAAAAAAAATTCTTTCAACAAAATCTTATTTTTTATTTTCAAACTAGGTCCCCTAGGTAGCGCCATAGTTATCGATAAATGTTTTTTTCAATTCTTTTTTCCTCGATTCAAATGATGAATGTTGGAAAACCAAAACCAACAACCGATGATGTTGATGATGATGATGGTAACGCCTTTGTCCCTTCGGTCAACATTAACCATCGAAATATTTGATTTAAAACAAGGGTAGTCTTTCGTAGACTAACAGCAGCAGCAGCAGTTTGTTTGTCTGACATTTTTTCATTTTTTTGACAACTCGAATTGCAGCTGTCGTCGTCGTCGTCGTCGTAGTTCAGATTCAAACCGAAAAATTTCTTGATTTTTTTTTTGAAAATTATAGATATGTAATTCATGTTTGTGTTAATTATATCCAGACTATACTAAATGATTATTATTGTCCCTCTCTCTCTCTCTCTCTCTCTCCCCTTAATGAATCAAAAAATTGAATCAATTGAAGAAGATAGAAAAAAAGGAAAAGAAATCCATCATTTTTTTCCGAAAAACATTTCTTTTCAATCAAAAAAAATTTTTTAATTTAATAATTTTTCAGAATGCGAAAAAGAAAATTTCACTCAAAAATACTGAAAGTTTTTCTTGAATTCTACCAACAGGTTGGCTATTAATTTTCCTTTTCTTTTTTTTTCGAGATTCGATAGAGCATCATCATCATCATCATCATCATCAGACACTTAAATAGCCATTTCGCTCTCTCTGTTGCTATTTTGATGATGATGATGATGATGAAACAAAAAAAAGACGATAGTTATTGTGGCTTTTTTTTTGGATACTGCACAGACTCCATTTGATGTTCCAGAACAAAGATCCATGAATCCATAGTGAAATGTGATTTGAGTTTTTTGGTTTCTGGTTTTTGGAGGTTTTTTCCCCCTCCACTAAATACAAATTGTTAACTACCGCGTTTTTGATAATGATGATGATGATGATGTTAGCCCATTATGATTTTATGAGCTTCTGATTATGATGATTATGATTATTATTTTTATTGCCATTTTCTCTCTCTCTCTCTCTCCCTTTCTTCTCTATGTAGTTCTGATTTTTTTTCTGAAAAAGTATCCNCGTCGTTCAGATTCAAACCGAAAAATTTCTTGATTCAAAATTATAGATATGTAATTCATGTTTGTGTTAATTATATCCAGACTACTAAATGATTATGATTGTCTCTCTCTCTCTCTCTCTCTCTCTCTCTCTCTCTCTCTCTCTCCTAATGAATCAAAAAATTGAATCAATTGAAGAAGATAGAAAAAAAAGGAAAAGATATCCATCATTTTTTTCCGAAAAACATTTCTTTTCAATCAAAAAAAAAAACTTTAATTTAATAATTTTTCAGAATGCGAAAAATTTCATTTTTCATTCAAAAATGTTCACCTTTTCATTTTTTTTTCTTGAATTCTACCAACAGGTTGGCTATTAATTTTCTTTTTCTTTGAGATTTGAAAGAGCATCATCATCATCATCATCATCAGATACTTTTACCGCTTTAATGGCCATTTCGCTCTCTCTGTTGCTATTTTGATGATGATGATGATGAAACAAAAAAAAGACGATAGTTATTATGGCTTTTTTTTGAATACTGCACAGACTCCATTTGATGTTTGTGTGGTTCCAGAACAAATGGATCCATGAATCCATAGTCACTAAAAAAAATGGCATAGTGAAATGCATTTGAGTTTTTTTTGGTTTCTGGTTTTTGGCTTGGAGATTTTTTTCCCCCTCCACTAAATACAAATTGTTAACTACCGCGTTTTTGATGATGATGTTGATGATGTTAGCCCATTATGATTTTATGAGCTTCTGATTATGATGATGATTATTTTTATTGCCATTTTCTCTCTCTCTCTCTCCCTTTCTTCTCTATAGTTTTGATCTTTTTTTTTTGAAAAAGTATCCTTGAAAAAAAATGATCTTATCTGATATTTTCTAGGTCGCGCCGAAAAAAAAGAGGAAAAATCTAGGTTAATTACCCGCACAAATTGAGAAAACAAGCATTATTTTAACACGTGCACACATCTTTATTATTATCATCATCATTATGAAATAAGAAAAACGATGAAAAACTTTTTTCCTGGACATTGAAATTTGCCTTTTTCTTTATTTGAAAAAAAAACACATGTTCGACATTTCCTTAGCAAACAAACTAACGAAAATTCGGAAAATGTTGACATTTTTTTTTCTTTCTGTAAAAAAGATCTATGCTTTTCTTTATTCATCATAGTCACTTTATCTCAATGTATATTTCTCACTTTAAAATCTAGAAATTTTTTTCTAAAACTGAAAAAAGTGAATCCAACCATCAACCATCAAACAAGAAACAAAAATTTATACAAGGACAAAGCTTTGTTGACATTGTTTTTGATTTTGGATCCAACCAAACCAAACATCAAACACCAAACCAAACCATCATCATCTGATAGCAGACCTTGTTTGTTTGTCTCTTCAAACTTTTTTTTTGTTTTTTTTGATTCATTCATAATACTGGTGGTGTGGGTCGACATCATCCAGTCCCAAAGTCAGTTGTTTCTCTTGTTTTTGTGGATCTTTTTTTTTCGCAGCCAAAAAAATATGACAACAAATGTAGAGAACGTGTAGAATTTTTTTCGTTTTACATTTTCTCGGGTATAGCTGGAAAAAAAAAATGGAAATGAAAAAACAACAACAACGATGACTTTTGGAAAAAAAGAAAGAATAGAATGCCTTGTATTCTTCTCTCCCTGTGTGTGTGTATGTATATTTTTAATATAGTTCGTCACCGTAATGTTAGACGTGGGTAATAAATCAAAAATTTTTGCCATGTTTTTCTCGCTGTATGTATGTATGNTGTGTGTGTATGTATATTTTTAATATAGTTCGTCACCGTAATGTTAGACGTGGGTAATAAATCAAAAATTTTGCCATGTTTTTCTCTGTATGTATGTATGGTATGCATACATATAACGATTGTTTCAACGAATATATCATACATATGGGAAGCTATGTCCAATATGATTATATGTGGCCCGTGTGTATTTGGTTGTTTGCTTGCTTGCTTATTTTGCATTTCGATTTTGATTTTTTCCATTTTTTGCTTTTTGCTTTTGGCTGCATATATTTTTCGCACTAATTTCTGATCCAAACGCTCTCTCTATGAATGCTTTTTCGTTTGTGTAAAATGTTTCGGGACATCAAAAAAAATGAAAATATTGATAAAGATGAATTGTATTCAGGTTCTATTATCATTCATTTTTCGTTGTTGTTGTTGTTTGCATCTTGTCTATTTATCTGACTGAATGAATGAATGACAGACGAATCAACTGACTGTACGAACTAACTAACTAAATATCAAATTAGATTGTCGTCGAATAACGTGTGCACGAGTTTTTTTTCTTCCAATTTATCCAATTTATAATGAGAAAAAAATTCTAGCCAAATTTGACATTGAATGAATTATTACTTCCAAAAGAAAAAAGAAGAAATTTACTGTTATAAAATAAATGATTTGAAAAACATGCTTTTTTTCCTGAATGATAATTGTATTTTTTGTGATTGGAATTCTCTTTTTATAATTGTTGTCGATTGTTTGATTCATGAAAAATTGAATTTTTAAAAATTTTGTCGATGATTTTTGTTTTGTTGATTTTGTTTTCGTTGATTTTGAATTGATTTTTGATTTGATCGGAAATATCTGATAAGAATTACCATCGATGGTGATGATGTTTACACCTGGTTTCCGGTTTCTCATCGATGGTTCTTTTGAAAACAATATGAGAATTTTTACCAAAAAACAATATGGACATTTTTCAGTAAAACAAAAATCTCTGATCAAAATATAGAATCGATTCCTCTGAACAGATGTAGTCGAAAAAGCCAGAAAACTTCATTTTTTTCTCTTCAAATAACATTCATTTTTCTTAGTTTCTTTCATTCATTGAATGAATGAATGTCATCACATTGATCATCTTTGGTTCGAATGTTTTCCAATGTAATTTCCAGATAAATAATAAACAGATAGATAGATTCCTTATCAATTATAATCATTATATTACTGTGTTGTTGTTGTTGTTGTTGTTGATGATGGTTATAACTATTATTATTATTATTAACATTTTTTTTTTCTTTCTACATATGAATTGATTTATGTTTCTTGTCGTTTTCGCTTGTCGTTTTTGTTGTTGTTGTTGTTGTTGTTATTTTGCCCAATTGATCTTTTTTCTTTTTTTTTTTTTTGGTTTTTAATTATGATTCCCAATTTGTGGCTTTTCAATATTTATAACCAATATATATTTATGGCTGTTATGTCAAGAAAGGAAGAGAGAGAGAGAGAGAGAGAGAGAGAGAGAGAGAGAGAGAGAGAAAAGCGAAAGCAATTTGTTATTTATTCATTTGTATGTGAACAAGATCTTTAAATGATATTGATTTTTTCATCATCATCATCAACATCATCGTAATGAATTATGATTGAGAAATGAGGAGGGAAAATAGAGAGAAAACATGGCCAAAAAAGAAATAATTATGATTAGCAACTGAAAAGAATTCTTTCTTTTCATATATGATTTTTGTTGTTGTTGTTGTTTTTAGTGTTAAATATTTCTTCAATTGAATTGAATGATGACAATTTGAGAACATGATGACAGATGAAATGAAAAGAAAAAATGGCAATGATTTTCAATTGATTTTTGAATTGTTCTTTTTTTGGAAAAGTTTCGTTTCTTTGATACATTTCTTTTGAAAACACACACCTGAAAACATGTTTCTTGCTTGTTTCTTTATATAGGTAGGTAGACATTATTTTCATCTGGTTCATTAAAGTTATTGAACAAAAATTGTTTTCAATGATTTTTGACTTTTGACTTTTGATTTTTTCCCAAAGAAATTTCACAGCACACATTAACACGTGTGGAACGCTGTTTAAAATCCTCAAGTTTTAAATTGAAGTTTGTTGTCTACCATAACAACAACAAAGCCATACATACAACCTACCTATATTTATTTTATAAATGAAGATAAAGCCTTCTTTATTAGGACTTTTTCTTATTGAATCCGGTTGTTTTTTCTTGGTTTTATGTTTGTTGAAGTATAATACCTTTTGTTACCTGTGTGTGTATCGGATACAACTTCCTTTCTTTTTTTTTAAATTTCAATTTGATTGAAATGTGATGAGATTTTCTTATTTTCTATAGAAATTCAAATGAACTGTTAACGTTAAATTGAATGTGGATGATGATTATTATTGTCCAGCCAAATGATATGGTTCATTCATTCATTTATTCGTATTAGCACACATAGTAAAAATGCTGGATGACCAAAGTCTTCGGTGTCTGGAAAGATGATGATGATAATGATTATGGTTCAATTCTATGAAAAACACCTTTTCGACTATTTCGATTTGGAATTCAAAAAAAGAAGGAAATCGATTGATTTGGCTTTGGCATTGACTTATGGCAGATTTTTCTTCACTTTTTTTGCTCATTAAAATCAACATTTTTATCTTTTCATTTTTATAAATAATTTTATTTCATTTATTTTTTAAATAAAATATCATCAAAAAACCATTAACTTTTTTTAAATTTTACAAATAAATATTATAAATGGCTGTATAAACCTTGGCGTTTTTTGTGCTGCTTACCTGCACTCCAATATGATTCTTGATAAACAAAATCCTCATCATCATCAACACCTTTGTTGTTTAGTTTAGTTTAGTTTTTTTTTGGCTAAATGGCAATGGCACTTTTGGCTGGTTTGTTGATTTTTCAGTTCACAAGGTGTCATATTGTCATTTTGTCTGTTAATTCTTTGTAGTTTTCTTCAGAATCTTCTTTTTTTCCATCTTCCATTCAAGCATTTCTGACAGCAGCAACAAAAAACAACAAACGAAAAACAAAACAGAAAAATATCCAATGGGAATTGTATCTATAGAATTAAACAGCGAACAAAAAAAAACAAGATGTCAACCCGAATAAAACAATAGAATCTCAAATCATTTGTTTGTCATTTAATTGGATGATAAAAAAAGGTGGCAAGAGAAAAAAAAATGAAAGATTTGCTATACTCACCATCTTCGTTGTCGTGCGTTTCAACATCAAATCACCACCACTATACTAATGAATGAATGAAGATAATTGCATCAATGGACAGGATATTTGTCGGGTGTTAAGTATTAAATGTCACATGTTTTTCTCGCTTGTTCTTCTTGGTTGTCACTGTTATTACCCGAAAATCAGCTAATCAAACTTTTCAAGTTTTTTGTTTTTTCCGTTCCGTTTTTTTTAACATGACCCTTTCTGATGATGATAATGGTAATGCTCATGTCACAGTCACTTATTTTTTGTCTAAAAAAAGCCAATTATTAACCCCTTTCCATTCCCCTGAAAAAAACAAAAAGAAGAAAATAGTCTAATTAGCCTCTTATATCCAAACATTGAAAAAAAAATCCCAAAAAACATTTTACAGCAGCTGAAACGTGTCATAAAAAGAAAACGTTCAAGTGGGAAAAACATATCTTTTCTTTTCTCCTTTATCTTAAATGAGTGTCTAAAAGATTTGATTCATTCATTCAGCAAAAAAATTAACCATTCGGTTATTAACAGCAATAAAAATGTCAAAATGAATATTTTTTTTTTTTGAATAATGATTTCTTTGCTGTTTGAATATTTCATTTGTAAAATTCTTTCGATTTTGTTTTTTTTTGGTTAAATAAACCATGACTAAAATAGATATTTACCTCTTAACACACACACACACACACAAACTTACCTAATATTTTCGGTTTTGGGTAACCAAAAAAAAAAAATCGTTTTGTTTTCTGATGGTGGTGGTGGTGGTCATTTTCAATAATTTGACCATGAAAATTGACCATGTTAAAAAACGACAACAATTTTTTTCAAGTATTTTTTTTTTACTTTCAATGTCCACATCTTTATGATTTATTTCCATTTTGGACCATTGACCATTCATTCATTCATTCATTCATTGATATCGATATGGCCATCGATAGGGCCATAAATAATAAATTTCTGTTTGTTGTCACATTCAAGGAAAGAATTGTCACTTGAAGACAACGTCGACGACGAACTTAATGTTTCAATTTTGGTTTGTTATTGTAGCAAAAAAAAAAGACAAGCAAAAAATTTAAATTTTTATGATTTTATCAAACATTCAAGTGAAAGGTTGTCTAGAGAAAACTCATTTCTGGAAAATCAGCAAATTTTTTTTTTACCATAACCACGATGATGATGATTATCATTGAGAATTTCCAATTATTTATTGTCAAACAAACGAAAAATCATTTTGATAAATTCCATTTAACTAACCTTTGCTTTCATCATTCTTTGGATTCCAATATTGGCCAAAAACATACATATTCTGAAACAAAAGCCATGCCAAAGATCGAAATTGAAATGCACACATGCATTATACGATGATCAGTCAGATCCCTATATATTATATTATATAAAAAAATAAATGACAGAAAACGAAAATGAGAAATGAAAAAGATGAATTGAATTTGCCAAAAACAAAAACAAAACTGTAAGCTATGCATGTGATGTGTATTAAATTTTCCTCTCTCATTCTCTCTCTCTCTTTTTCCCATTTTGATCAGCGGCTTCAGGAATGAAGAATGAGGAATTTCGATCCGATTCTGTTGTTTTCCCTTCTCCAGAATCCATACATGGTATTTTCTCTACTACATCTGTTCATCCAAAGAAAAAAAAATGCACATTTTCCCTGAATGAATGAATGAATGAATGTTACGAATGAAAAAACCAGTTTTTATTTTGAAATTGATAAATTAGAATTGGATGAAAAATGTTGAAATTGATGTTGATGTTGATGTTGGTGAATGAATGAAAAACTGTTCATCATTGTTATTTGCAAAACGAATAAAAAACAATGTGATTATAGTGACATGCGCACGCGTTTCAATGAATTTTTATTTTCATCTTTTTGGCGCCAATGTATGTAACAAATTTCTAATCACTTTAATCACA
>NW_020873025.1:20300-40648 GCF_001901225.1 Dermatophagoides pteronyssinus
TTTGGCGCCAATGTATGTAACAAATTTCTAATCACTTTAATCACATGTGAAAATTATAGCACGGAAAATCCAAAAGGATTTTTTCCATTCAACTCAACTGATTTATCCCAAAAAATATCTTCTTCTTCTTCTGTGTTTTTTGTTTGACATTTTCACATATCTATCCATCTATCTATCTATAACGATGTTTGTCTGTAGACAATACACATACATACATCCTGTCAAAAAATGTTTAAAACACAATAGATATTCGTGTGATGTGTGTGTGTGATAATCGTAAAAAAAAGTTGAATGAGATTTTCGTTTTTTGTTTAGGCTAAGTAAATATTTGAACATTTGAAAAACAAACAAAAAAAAAAATGAATTTGAATTGAATCAATGGTTTTCAGAAACATGAAATTAACAAGAAAACAACATGATTTTTTTTTTTTGCTATTGAGAAGGAATATCCGAAAACACACAGAGTGGTGGTTATTATTATAATAATATTAACCCAAATGATTCTTTGATTCTGTGATATTCTCGTCATCAAAATCATCATGACATCATCAACGTGTTTAAACAAAGAAAACAAAAAAGCAGAGGTGTATCACACAAGAACCGAACCAAAAAAAAAAGGTTTTATTTTTTACTGTAATTTCTCGCTGATGATTTGCATAGGAAAACATATCAGACATTTTTAGTTGAAAAAAAAGTTACCACCACCGCCATCACTATTATCATGGATCCTGGCTGTCAAGATCCATTTTGCTGTTGATTTTTTTTTGAAATCACTTTTGGATCATTATTTTCTTCTTTTCAGTTTTTCACGTACGATTGAATTTCGAGAGTTGTCGTACCCTGACTATAGTGACTGGAGTGTTTTTTTTCTCTCTCTTTCTCCATACCGCGAGCTAATATTTGATGCTTGATACTTTCATGCTGTTTAAGCTTAAATTTTCAATGCAAAAATGTTTGATCCCTATTTATACACATAGTGTTGACGTTAAATGTTCAATGAAAATTCAACAAACAAACANTTTTTTTTTTTTTTTTGAAATCACTTTTGGATCATTATTTTCTTCTTTTCAGTTTTTCACGTACGATTGAATTTCGAGAGTTGTCGTATACCCTGACTATAGTGACTGGAGTGTTTTTTTCTCTCTTTTTCTCTCCATACCGCGAGCTAATATTTGATGCTTGATACTTTCATGCTGTTTAAGCTTAAATTTTCAATGCAAAAATGTTTGATCCCTATTTATACACATAGTGTTGACGTTAAATGTTCAATGAAAATTCAACAAACAAACAAACAAACATCAAACCTACACACACACGATAGAATTGATAGAATATTCTCTTTCTCTCTCTCCATCTCTCACTCACTAACACTTGTCATTCCGCGTCATGGAATCGATTCCAAATAAATCATAGCTTACATGCCGCATACATAAACACACACAGACAGAGAAAGAGAGAGAAGAGTTTCAAATAGAAAAAAAATGTTGAAAATGATATGAAATGTGACACACATACACATGAAAGAATGATAGAATGAAAAGTGAAAAAGACAGATAGACAGATTCACCATCAGAATAGACCAAAATGTTGATGATGACTAGACTTTCGGTTTTTCATTTTATTTTGTTTTGAAAAAACCGAAAAAACTGTATCGATTTTTATCTAGTCTTTGGTTTGTTGACAACTATAGATGTTGCTGTTGTCGCTGTTATTCTCCTCAGTTTCGATTAGTTTTTTTTGTTATCCCAGGAATATTCACAATGAGATATTCTTGACAACTTTTGCTTGATTCTCGCCGTTGTCATCGTTCACTGTCAAACAAAACAAAACAAAAAACCTTTTTTTCCTATCTGATGATATGGATGATCAGAAAGCTTCACTTTTACAAAAAAAAATATTACTATATGGAAAACAACAAGGTAACAATACTATAAATAAGTTTTACAGAAGAAAAAAAACATCACAAAACACAATGAAATGAAATGAGGGGAAAAAACAAACGAATTCAATTGAAATTTTACAATATTTTCAAAAGAAACAAAAAAACCTCTGACTTTCTCTTTCTGTTTTTGATACGATAAAAATCCATTCCTGTTTTTTTTTTCGCTTGAATTTTTCTCGGATACATGTTTACCGTGTCAGTGTTTGTATTTGATTCGGATATTTTTGCTTTTCGTGAATATTTGGTTGGTTGGTTGATTGGTTAAACATTGCCAAAAATGAAAAAAATCTTCTGTCTGCTTGCATTCAAAAAAAAATGATTTCCCTTTTTTTCACTCACATTTACTATGTTTAAATAGATCTTTGGATCTATACATACACTGACACACCGAAAATATACCGAAAATTAGGAACAAACAAAAAAAATTGTGACATTTGACATGTGACATGTCTCCTTCGTGGTATATAAAACCATTCAATGTGAAAGAAATTTCAGGGAGGATAGAAATACATATCCCATTTATAGATATATACATTCAAAAATCATGCTAAAGTTTTCTTTCAATCTCTTTCTCTCTCTCTCTCAATGTGTGTTTTTGGAAAAACATTGAAGTTCAAACAACATTTTTTGTTTTGTTTTGTTTTGTTCAAGGGATTCTCACATTTAATTTGCTTATAGCAATATAGCCTGGATGTATAGATTGGATAGATTGGCTGGATGGCTGGCAGGATGGCTGACTGAATGAATTGGTTGGCTTTCACCACCGCCTAATAAATCATCTCGAATGTTGACGGTTCATTCATTGAACTATACACGTCCTTTTTACTTTTTATTTTTGGGTCCTTTTTTTCAACAACAACAACAGAAAAAATGCGTTAATTTTTGACTTTTTTTCGATTCACCGGCTTGATTTGCCTATGTTCACAATTTTTTTTCCATCATCATCATCATCATCGTTGTTGTTGAAGCTCAAGCTTTCCAACAGAAAAAAAACTATCCAAGCTAGCTAATATCAACGACCAATCAATGAAAGAAAAATTTTTCAAACTTTCTGGATATATTCAAAAACTAATCGAAAAAATTGTTCATGTTATTCTCTCTCTCTCTCTCTCTCTCTTGCTACCAAACATCGATTAGTTGTCGAAAAATTCAGCTAGTAGCTTATTCATCATCATCATCATCCTTGAATTTCGTTTTTTTCGTTAACAAACGTTAACCAAAAAAAGAAGGAAAAATCTAAAAGCATCAAGCCAAGATCTGTGTGTCACATTGATAAGCCCTGTGTGTGTGTGCGTGTTGGTTTGATCTGATTTCTCAAAAAATCCTGGTCCAAAATTAGCTTTTTTTTCAACCAGTCAATTTACATAGGAAAGAAAAGAGTGTGTGTGTGTGAATCCTATTCATCAAAAAAAAAAATATTAAATTTTCATTTGTGAATAGGGTGGTATATGTGTGTGAGAGAGAAAAACATCATTGTCATTTTCACATCATTATACAGGAAAGAAAAAAAAGGAGTGATATAAATTAACACTTTCACACCCAATTTAATTTTTTTTTATTATATTTCTTTTTCATTTCATTGAATTTTTATAATTATAATTATAATCCAATTTGACAAATGTATAAATAAATCTTTTAATGATTGATTAATTGTTTGTTTGGTCTTTTTTTTTGTAAAAATATTGTTTTATTTACAATTGAATTATAAATGAGAAAAATAAAACAAAAGAAGAAGAGGAAAAACTGAATTGAATTAAATGAATGATTTTTATGGAATGTGGATCTTCAGGAATCATCAATGACATTCAATATTCAACTATATCCACCCTCTCTTGCTTCTTTCAAAGCTATAATTTTAACTTGAAAGAAAGAAAAATAAAAATACAACCAAAGAATGTATGGCTATATGAATATGTATGGATGACTGAATGGCTGATCCCATCATCATCATCGTTGTCCATTTTTTTTCTCTTCATATATTGACCTTCGACAGAACAGAAAAAAAAAAAGAAAAACTGATCAGAAAAGACAACAGCAAGAAAAAAATGAAATTCACCGTATAACACACACAGAAGCAAACAAGAACCAACAACATTGATAATGAATTGAGAGAGAGAGAGAGAGAGAGAGAGAGAGAGAGAGAGAGAGTTCAATGTTATGCCTGCTGCCCATCATCATCTTCTTCATCTATTTTCCTATCTCATTTCATCTGATCTTTTTCTCTCTATATATATGAAATGTCTACTATATTGGCAAATATCAGAATATAAAAAAAATGATTTATGATGTTTCGATGTGTTTTAGTGATCATTGATGATGACTTATATGACTACGTGGCCATCACTGATCATCACTGATCAGTGATCATCATTATTATTAAATGTTGAAATCAAATAATAATGATAATTTCAATCGTCATTCATTCACATTCGTAAATGTTGATGATTGTATCCAACCATCAGCGAAATAAACCAGAAAAATAATGATGAATTAAATGAATTGAGTTCATAACCTTAAATTATATAATTATAATCAACAGGATAGATATAACCGAAAAATGCTTGCGGTCAGATATGATTTAATCGGGAAAAATTAACTGGATAAAATTGGAAATTGAAGAAGAAGAAGAAGAAGGAATTATCATTTGAAAAGTTAATTTATCATTTGTGTTTGTATGTAGGGGTGGTATACTGATGTGGATAAACCATCACCACCACCACCGCCGCGATTCAATGATTGTTTTGAATCCAAAAAAAAAATAAAAAACCGGTCATCATTTTCAATCGATCAATTGGTTTTCGTTCAATAAAGCCAAATAATCGACTAACGATCAGCAATCGATCAATATACCTAAACTCTTAAAATTCAAAGATTTTTTTTTTGTTTTCTAAATGGAATATTCTCCAATTTTTAACTTTTAATCATTGTCACCATAATCACCATTAACACCTACACACACACATTTAAATCAATTTCACCAACAATTCTGACCATACTAGTTAGATAGAGTAGACAGGTAGTTTGCGAAAAGGGTTGTGGTCATCACCAAAAAAAATGTCACTAAGAAAATGTCATTAAGAAAACTTAATGTTGTTGATGATGATGATCACTATTCAAATATTCATTTATGACACGAATCCGGAATTTTTTCTTGGAAAAAAAAACTTTTATTTTTTTCCCCCTAATGAAATTTGATAAATCAGAATTTAGTTAACCACGAAGCACACACAACACACACACACATAGACAGACAATGATGACCCTCCCAAAAACAAACACCCCAAAAGAAAAACCAAAACCAAAACTAAACAAACAAACTCTTAAACAAGCAATCAAAGAATCCAGAATTGATAAATTAAAAAAGAAAAAAAGGTAGTTGGTGTTTCAACAATTGTGTATGTTTTGTGTTTGTGTGTGTGTGTTCGTGGAACGATCATTGATGAAAACCACAATTTTCAGCATAAAAATGATTGCGTGAGTGTTTGTAATCATTTTCATTTTCATTTTCATTTTCCGAATGTTTTACAATGAATCGACCAATCTATGTTTTACTGTTTATTGTTTGTAAGTATCTTTTTTTTTTGCTTTCTAAATTCTACGGATTCTTAAATTCCATTTCTATTCGGTTTTCCAAATGTTTCACACACACACACACACACAATCCAAAGAATGAATCGATCAAATGTTGATCCATTTTATTATTGTTTGTTATTTTGGTTAGTTGGTTTGTGTTTGGCTATATTGATCTATGTTGTTGTTGATGATGATCGTTGGTTGGTCCATGATTGATCAACAATGTTTTTTTCTGTTTCGTTTTTCGTTTTCATGGATTTTATTTTGGTTAAAATAACAACCAACTAGCAAAAGATAGAAATTATTTCGGTTGCCAAAATTGCGTGCCAAAAAAATAATGTTTGTGTGGTTTGTGTATGGTAGCCCAGGTTAATATGATCGATACTGAAATGAAAATTGAACCGAAAAAAAATTTTTTACTCAAGTAAAAAAAGAAAACTACCACCAACAACAAATGGAATGAATCCTGGATCACTATAGGAAACATGATGATGATGATGATGATGATGAACGGAATCTACACGGAAAATAAATTGATCAACGGAACAACGGTTGTTGTTGTCGTTGATGATGATGATGATGATGACAACTGGAATTGTTTCCCAAGAAGAATGAGAAAAAGAAAAAAGTGGGAAAATTGACCCGAAACGAGAGAAAAAAAAAAGTTATTTACCAATGACAACCAGATGATGAAAATGAAAATGAAAATGAAAAACCTTCTGTAATAATGGATTCTGGATTCTAAAACATTGTCATAAAATGAAATAATGTTACTACCTACCTACCTTACCTAACTTACTTAGTTAGTTTTGGTTAGTTACTTTGAAATGAATTTCCAGCAACAGCCAAGCAACTCAGAACAAATGAATCAATCAAATGAAACGCCTTATTTTACCTTTTTTTTTTGTAAATTGTTTAGTTTGGATTCTGTAATAGTCTGGGGATGGTCCATGAAAGAAGAAAAAGAATCTTATTTGAAATCCAAACACTGAATTATCAATGTGAAAAATTGAACGATAAAAACCAGAATAAAAAAACTAAACATGACATTCAAAAACAAACTAATAGAATCAAAAATCAAAAATGTCATTATGACGAATTGAAAACAAAGAAACGAAGAAGATTTAATTCAATATTGACAAAAATCGATTCAAAAAAATTCTGTTTCTTTCCCTCAAGAATCGTATCATGAAATTTTAGTGTAAATTTTTTTCATTTCCACGAAATTCTGTGTGTGTTTGTTTTTCAAATGAAATCCAGAACAACTGTTTTTCCATCATTTCATTTGGATGATAGATTTGAAACCAACAACAACGACCAATGTGTCAAACGAACATGATTGAACATCAAGAATAATAACCAGAAAACCAGAATTTCAATTCCAAACATGTACCATTATCATTATCATCTTGTCATATTTTCATCTATAAAAGGAGATCTATATCTACCTGAGTAATCTATCATCATCATCATCATCCATTGACCGTCATCAACAAACAACAACAACAACATCGTGATCATAAATCGTTCAGGTTGTCATCATCATTTTACCACAGGTTTTGTAGCCAACAACAAAAAAAAAGCCATTCATATTCGTCCAATTTAACTATTTTAACTTGATGATGATAAAATGCTATTGTCATCTTCAGGAAAGCAAAACAAAAAACGAATATAGTCCATGTTTTTTTTCCTTGATAATAACATTGAAAATAGGAAACATCAACATCATCATTTTTGTCCACTACATCCGAATTGTTAATAACAAAATAACAAAACTAATAATAATGGAAGAAAAAATATGACACGCAGGTATAATAATAATAATAATGATTGTCCATTCAGTGTCCAGTCAATGTCTTTTTTTTATTATCGTTGTTGTTGTCTTTTGCAAGTGAAAATTCATTTCATTTTTCTCTTATTCACTCTGTGTGTATGTGTTTTCTTCAATATCTTTTCCTCCCGATATCCACCAATCAGCTAGCCAAACCAAAATATGACATGTTCATAGATAACAACAAAGCATTCGTTCATTCATTCATTCTTTCATTTGATTGTCATCATCATCATCATCGTATCAGACAATATTTACCTTGTTTTTTTTTTTGTTTTGTTTTAGTTTCACGAAAACTTTCATATCTTTTTTTCATATTGATTCTATTCGACCATTTCGTTGTTTTTCCGTATTTTGTTTCCCGAGAAAAATATCTAGGTAAAAAAAATATGATACTTGTTGGCTGTGTGTATATTTCATTTGGCTTCGTTTCGGTTCGATTCAATTTCGATTTTTTTTTCATTTAACAATGTTGTTTCTTTCTTAACTTTATCATCATCATCATTTTTATTATTGTTATGAAAACCACAACCATAATCATCATCAACAAAAATCATTATTATTATCATCAACAGCCGAATAGACCGAACAACAACAATATTATTATTATTGTCATTGAATGATCAAATTTTTTCAGCAACAGATCTCAATGATAATCTTAGGTACTGTTGCCATAATCATCATTATTATTATTATCATCATCAACAAGGTGATGGTACTGAGAAATTTTGGTTAGTTTCTTCTTCGTGCTATTCATCTTTGATTTCTTCTTCTTTTTAATGATTGAGTGATTTTCTATAGTGACTATCAACCAAACAACCCAACCAACCAACCAACCAACCAAACAATCAAATAAATATATTGCAGTGCAATTGCACGATTATTATTCGTTATCATATAGAAGCAAAATACAACCAAATATTCTCGATAGATTTTCAATTGTTCTTTCTTTCTTTCTCTCTCACTCACTCAATCATTTCTTATTTCATCGTTTTTCTTTATCAAAGATTTTCATATTGATAGGATGGTTCATAGATAGATAGATAGATGGATTGAGAGAGAGAGAGAGAGAGGGAGAGAAAGACAAAGAGAAAAAAGTTATGCGAAAGACAATCTTGTTGTTGTCATTGTAAAAATGAAGAAGAAGAAATAAGAGAGACAAACCAAGAACATCTGAAAGAATTGTAAAAAATTTGTTAACTTTTTTTCATTTGATTTTCATCCAGGTAAATCTTCTTCTTTTGAATTGTTTCCTAGCATCATTGTGAAAGAAAGCGGAAAACCAAATAAACCAAGCATTTCCTGTTCAAAAAATCAAAAATACAGTGTGTGTGCGTTTTGTAAAATACCGTTTTGAAACGACAATCTACAACAACAACAATAGTAGTGGTTTTCTATTCGTAGAAAATTAACCAAATGTTTCCTATTCTGCATCATCCGTTCATCAAATCAAATCAAATCAATACTTTTCAGAACCATCTGACTATTTAGTAGTTGCAATTGGTTAAAACAAGCAACAGCAGGAACAACAACAACAAAAAGTGGCAGGTGGCCAAAGGGTTGCTGTTGCTGTGTTATGTTTTCACAAATGGAGGCAAAACTTTGGAATCAAATGTCCAACAACCATACAACAACAAATTGATCTGATCTATTTGCTATTGAACACCTATTGAACTTTTCAAATTTCAAAACTGATTCGATTCGTTCATTCATTGTGCTTTCATCATTATTATTGGACAGAAAAATCACAAAACCAAAACGAAGGAGGAAAAAAAATGAAACCAGAAGCTGTCAAATAATGAAAATTCAACAAAAAAAAAACCTGGCCCCAGCAAACAACAAACAAACAGCAAAAAGTACTATATATTCAGTGACCATCACCATATTGTGTATGTATGCATGCTATTCATCATTTTGACCATCATCATCATCATCATCATCCTAGGCCTTAGCCAAAAATTATTATTATTAAAACCTATCTGAAAAAAAAATCATCGTTGTCGTGGTTTGATTTTCTCTGATTTTTTTTCTTTGACTAACCTGACTGAATGACAGACTAGCTGACCAATAGTTTGTTTGTGTGTATACCTAAAGTTGGTGAATATTATTTATATCAGGAAAAATAACCAAATGGCATATAGTCAATTCTAGTCAATTTTCATTCATTCATTCATTCATTCACCGAAATTATGGTCATCATCCTGAAAATCAATAATAACATAGAAAAAAAGGAACCCAAAAAAATGAAATGAAAAAATAGGCGGTCGGTCACGTGTTGTATTTTTTTTGTTGTTGTTGTTGTTGGTTGCATTGTTTTCTCAGTGAATCCAAAATGTCGTTGTCGTCATCATTGTTATTATCATCATCATCATGATTCATTAATAAACTGACCTTCCAACTGACCACCACCACCACCATCATCATCATCATCATCATCATCAGTAGATCAAGTTTGTTGTTTGGCTCTTTGGCACCTAGTCACACATCATTATCACCCATCCAAAACCATCCGATATTATCACTCAAATCATAATCATTAGTGATCAAACAACGAAACGAATTGAAAGTCTTCGTAGTCTTTGATCTTTTTTCTGTTGTTGTTAAATCTTCGATTTTTGATAAACATCATCAAATTCATATCTGTTCCTTTTTACGAACAAAAATATGAATTCTTATTTTAATTATTCATCAACGGCTGAATGGCCATCAGCACCACTACCACCATCAATATTATCATCATCATCATCATCGACAAATATAACTGATCCATCATTATCAACTACAACGACATTACCATCAGCAATGTATACAGCATCTTCGATTACTACAGCTGCGACTGCTGCGGCTGCTGAGGCTACAGCAGCAGCATCATCAGCAGCAGCAGTAACAGCGTTAACCGCATCAAATCCTCAAAGTTCATTATTACAACAACGTTATAATAATTTAAATCATTCTAGTCGATCATCATCATCATCATCACCACCGCCATCATCAACACAATATAATCAAGGTAATATCATTCAACAACAACAACAACCTAATCAATTTACCTCAGCCGCTGCTGCTGTTGCTGCCGCAGCATATTATAATGATAATAAAGGTTATCAAAATGGTTATCATGGAACATCACCATCATCAACAATCATGAATGCAAGATATACTTCCACAATTCCGAATAATCATCATCGTTATCATCAACAACAACAACAACAACCGTTAGGATTATTACAACAACAAACGTCACCATCATCATATCAACATCCATTTTATAATGAATTTGTATTCGGTAATCATCATCATCATCATCAAACATTACATAATCCGCATCCACATCAACATAATCTACCTCCAACTAGTTGTCCATATCCACCACCATCATCGAATCACTATAGCAATCATTTAGACATGATTGCACCACCACCTCCACCATTACCACCATCATCATCATCATCATCATATGAATTAATTCCACAAACATTATCAATTATGGATGATGTTGGATCGCCAAATAATAATAATAATCGTCCAATTGATTTAATCAATTCATCATCAACATCTGAAACATCGAACGATATAGGAATTAACATTGATCAACAACAGCAACGTTTATTTCGTTCAAAAATTATTCAAAATGATCCAAATTGCAATATAGAATCTCAATCAACAACAACAAAATTACAATCGGAAACATTAATAACATCGAAAACACCCAGTAGTGGTAGTAGGGGTTATCAAATATCAATCAAAAATTATAAAAATGATGCGGATGATGGAGATTTGGAAGAAGAAGATAATTCCATTGATTTATCATCAACAAAACATCAACATAATCAACCAGAACGATCATTAACACCTATGGATAATGATAGCAATCATACACCACCACCACCATTATCATCATCAACATCATCATCATCATCATCAACAACATCATCATCAATGAATACAAATTTACATCATCATTCGCATCATCTTTATTCACACCATCTTAATCAACAGCAACAACAACAACATTATCAACAACAACAACAACAACAACAAAAATCACCAACATCAAATTCAACAACATCAACATCATCATCATCATTTTTTCCATGGATGAAATCTTATCAAGGTAATTCTTTTTTTGTTTAATTAATTAATTAATTTACTAATTAACAAAACGACAACAGAGAAAGAATCAACATGTTTTCATTTCATTTCAAATTGCATTTCATTTGTTGCTTTCTTTCTTTTCTTTCTTTCCTTTCCTTTCTTGTTCTTGATCTTTACCAAAAGAAAAAAAAAGTCATAAATTATCTTAGACTATATTTTTTTCTTTCCGTTTCGTTTTTCTCAATGACCACTTTTTTATTACAGTTTAGTTTCTTCTTCAACCAAAAAAAAAAAAAAACACTGTTACATCATCAAAATAATCATAGTAGTAGTAGTAGTAGTGGTAGTAGCGAAGAAAATCAAAGTTAAATGCAAGTCTATATGATGATGATGATGATAAGTGTATCAATTTTATTTGTATCATAAGAATGATGCATCATCATCTTTACATTCGTTTCTTTTATTCATTTCTTTCATTGTGTTGACAATGAACACCTAATAAAATTTGTTTGGCAAGAATAATAATAGCAATAAAATCCGTACAAACAAAACGAAACAAAACAAAACAAAACGAAAAGAATGGAGAGTAAAACGTTACGTAATAGCCGGTTTTTTTTGTGTGTAAAAAGTTACAAGTAAAAAAGGTTTTCGTGGAAAACAAATGGTAATAAATTTTAACAGAAATTTTACCAAAGAAAACAAAGCAAAACACACACACATATAACATTACAGTATTTTAACCGCTTTATTTCCACCAATATGATTATATAATGATGATGATGATGATGATGATACACATTCAAGTGGTTAATTTCGGTTTGATTCCGAATTGAATTATTATTATTATCATCATTCATGAAATGATTATTATCTTTCCCCTCCATTCATTCACTTACTTTTATTTACATTTAAAAAAAAAGATTACATTACATAACCAGCAACGACTACGATAAACAATGTAGTTTGTTTTTTTTTATAGCTCAATAAAAACAAAATTCAAACGTTAACTGTTTGTGTATGTTTGTGTAATAAATATCTTCAATCCCGGTATTCGTTTGCTCGTGCCTTTTTTTTTGACAAATGTTTTTTTGAAATAACAGCAACAGCAATAAAATATCATCATCATCGTTGTCGTCGTCGTCAAAGTTTTTTATTGTTATTGTCGACTATAACCACAGAATGATGATGATTATTATTATTGCCACTTGAAAGTTAAATTACCTAATCTTTTTTCAATTTCAAATATTACATTTTCCACATTGATTCATTCATTCAGTGAATTAGGGAAAAGATTTATTGGAAAGTTTTTCTTTTTTTCAAATGTCGAACAACAAGTGGCAACAAGGATCATTAATGGATTTAATTTATGGCGAAATTGAAATTGAAAAACACTGAATTTTGAATGTAATTTTGCAGAAAATGAAAAAGGTTTTTTTTGTTCATTTTTTGAAAAATGAATAAAAAAACCATTGAAAATTTAATTAATAAATTGAAAACAAAATTAATAAGTTCAAAGACATGAATGAAATGACGAATGACTGAAAGTAAATTGAAAAAAAAAATGAATTATTCGATTATGAATCCAAAGAAGTGAATCAAGTGAATCAAAGAAGAAAAAACTGATTACCACTGTGTGTGTGGTGAGTGTGTGTTAATCAATCAATCATTTGTGGAAAAATGGAAAAAAATTTTCACTTATTTTTTTTTCTTCCAATCAACAGATAGATAACGAATCTAGATTATTATTTTTTCAATTTTGTAACGAAAAAAAAAATTTGTTAACCATCAAGATCAATATCGTTGAATCCTGAAGAAGAAGCTGCTGCCGTTGTCATAATCTTCGTTTCAATGGGAAATGTATTTCATACAAACAAGAATTTCAAACATCTTTTCCAAAAAAATAAAAACCAATCTTTTTTCTTTCATGCCACACATAATAGGATGACATTCTCAGTATTCATTATCATTATCATCATGTATATTCAATGGTGGTAATCCAAAACAAAAATCATTATTATTCATAATTCAGAATTTCAATGAAAAAAACAAAGAACAAGCCACTTTATCATAATCATCTTTTCAAAGAATGTTTTCGTTTTTGTTTTCTCCTTTTTTTTCATTTATAGCAAAGGTAACTTAATTGGCTAAACCGAAAAAAAAATAAAATAAAATCGGTAGTATATCCATGCTTGTCATATGTTTATAATCATCATCATAATCATCATTATAAATATTCAAGCAGGTATTCTACAGGTATTTTCGCCTGTGTGTTTTGGTCGATGTAAACACACACACATGAACACACACAGACAACCCCTTATTTTATATTCATTGGAAAACAAAAATTGTTTGAAACATTTTTCATCATCAAAAAAGTGACATAAGTTTTTTTTCTTTTTGAAAAATTAAAATTTAGATTCTTTTTTTCTTGTTGTTGTTGTTGAAATGATAATTACATTCCTATTTAAACATGGTTTCATTCATTAGTGATCAGTGAGATGTGAATTTCTATTCAAAAAAAGAAAGCAACAACAACAAAAAAAAAACAAGATTGGTCTGACACATTGATGATTGCCGTTTGTTTTTTGGTTTCTCTATGTGTTTTTTTGCGTAAATTTGACCACCTACTTTGATTTATGAATTTTATGAAAATTTTTTTAAAAAATTAATTCAATGGATGCGCGAATGGGGATGTGGATGATGAGAAATCTTTTTTTGTTTGATTTGAATACGCTATACGGTTTGCTTGTTTGTTTCCCGGACCAGCAAAAAAAAGGTGTTGAAAATCTGCAATCATTTTTCCAAATCAAAAAAGACAAATATCGTACCTGGAAATCAAAAAAAAACCCAGAGCAAATAAGAAGATAAGCTAAATGTTGACGAATTTTTTCTTTTTCGTTTTTCAAATCCAAAACATTCATTAACAACAACAACGACAACAAGTTACATTACATTTAATATAGGTAAATCTCAAACATCATCATCATCATCATCATTCTTATCTTTGTTTTTTTCCCCATTTAAACAAACAAACCTAGATAGAAAACACAAAGGGGGGGGAAATCCATTGAAAAATCCATCAGGAACATTATTTTTTTGCTTTGTTGATAATCAAGATTATCACCTGTCATCAATGGAAATGAAAACGAAAACTGTCATCATCATCATCATCATCATAAGCGACAACTATACTTTTTGACATGTGACATTATCATTATCATCTCGTTCGTTTTTTTTTTGATGAACTATATATATTTGAAAAACTTTACTTTTATATAGAACATTCTTGTTTTTTTTTGCTTGCTTGTTTTGCTTGTCAAAACATTCTTTACTTTGTTTGTTTGGATCCATATTATTCTTATCTTGTCATTTTTTTCTATTTGTTTTTTTTCTGTTTTCGTTTTTTCGTTTCTTGCAAAAAATAGATTCTGGTCATGGACCAAAACGAACACGACAAACATATACCCGTTATCAAACATTGGAATTGGAAAAAGAATTTCATTTTAATCGTTATTTAACACGTAGACGTCGTATTGAAATTGCACATTCATTAGGATTGACTGAACGACAGATAAAAATTTGGTTTCAAAATCGTCGTATGAAAGCTAAAAAAGAAATAAAAGTTAAATGTAATTCAACAACAACATTGACAAATGAATTAATAAATCATCAACAACAACAACAAGAACTTCAACAACATTTACATCATTTAAATCATTCACATCTGAATCAATTGAATCATTCGCATCATTTAAATCACCTGAATAATAATAATCATCATCATTTGTTAACCCCATCAGCAACAACAACAACAAATGGCAATAATATTTGTGGATCAATCAACAACAACAATTTAGCAACAATGATTAGTGGTGGTAATGGAACAAACAACAACAATCATACACAAGAATTTGAATCAAATACGGGTAGTAAAAATCTTCATACAAATCCAATTTCCAATGCTGATAATGTTGATGATGAAGATGATGATGATTGTTTACAGTAGTCATTATCGATTAGTTGAATTTGAATTTTTTTTCTGTCTACTTCATCACAGATATATTTCTGGTGGAAAATCATTATTCTCATCAATTTTTTTTGAATCAAAACAAAAACAAATTAGCCAGAATTTGAGAATCTCATATCCATATTGTATCCATTCATTCATTTTTTTGATAGTCACTTTTTCCTTCTTTTTTGATCTAATTTGTAGAAAATGTATTTTTTTTCCTCAATTTCCTAGCTATACTCAAACTTAACACATTGACTTAACATTTAGGGAGATTTTTGTTTTTTCTTTTTCTTTTGTAATTTTTTTTCTTTTGAAAATTGAATTAATAAAAAAAAAATTATTCCAAAAAAACTTGAATCAAAAATTCATTTTGTTTCAGAAAAATTGATCAGCAAGCAGCAGCAGCAGCATTTGATGTTTATCTTTTTATCAAACGACAATCCAAAAAAATCGAAAAGATATGGCAAAAACGAGAAGAAAAACTCCAAACTAGTGTGTTTCTCATAAACTTTTTACCTTATTGAACACACCGAGACATTATTAACAGTTTATTTTAAGGTAGAGAAAAAAAACTGAAAAAACGAAAAACGAAAAGCCAAAAACTGAAATATACATGTCAAACCAACAATAAAGATCATTAATCATATTTTTCTTCTTTCTTCCTCTATACATATTTTCTTTTTCTTTTTTGGGATGTAGGTGTGTTTGTCGCGATATGTATTTTTTTGTATGTGTGTGTGCGGATGGTTATAGTGGTGATGGTTGTAAAGTCTCAATCCAAGAAGAAGAAGAAGAAGAAGAAGCTAGGTCTTTGCTTTAACGAAAAACTGAAGAAAAACAAAAAACAAAATTTCATATTTTCACATGTCAAACGTCTTTATTTTCTTTTCTTTCGTTTTCATTTCGTTTTTCGAATATTTTTCTGGTCCAATCATAAAAACTGTCACATTTGTGTTTGACATTTCAATGTTGACGACGACAACGATGGTGGCGATAGTTTTGTTGGCTGACTGGTTGGTTGGCTGATATCAGGCAATATCAGTTAGTTTTTTGGAATCCTGATGTTCGGGTATTATTTTTGTTTTTCCTATCGGGTAATAGAGAAAAGAAAACAAAAAACTTACTTTTATGAAATTTTGACAGGTTGAATATCAAACAATCAAAAATGAAAAAAAACGAAAACGAAACGGAAGAAATTAGATCTGAATATTGACATTCAATGTTTCTGAAAAAATATAACTGGAAAGTTTGAATAGAAAAAACCTAGTTATATTTTTTTCATCAAAAAAAAGAAGAAAAATTTTAACTAAAAATTCTTTCAAAAAAAAAATCTTAATTGACATTTCACCAAAACCAAAAAAAAAAACAAACGAAGAAAAAGCAAAAATTCTAATGTTTTTTTACAAGAAACTACGAAATACATTTTTGGTTTCTTTATCAAAATATATAAGTCTGGAAAAACACAGTGAAATAAGAATAATGTAAAGACAATAATAAGACAAAAACGAAAAACAAATAAATAAACAAATGAATGAATGAATTGAATAGAAAAGATGTGAAGAGACAACGACGACGACTACGACGACGACGATGGATGATAAATGATGTTGCGGTTCGGTTGAGCTTGTTTGTTTGTTTTGTTTTGTTTTGTTTTGTATTTGCCTGCTTAAGACACATTGTTTTTGTTGGTTTTCTACGAAATTTTTGCTTCATTTTCCTTTTCATTTTTTTTTCGGGTTATATTTTCATTTATAAGTTTTGTTCGTATAGTTCGTCCTTGTCGTTTTACATTTTGCATCATCAGCTAGCAAGAAAGAGAGAGAAAAAAACATTATGAAAGAATCTTTTTTTATTTGAATATTTTCTGTTGTTGATAAAATGAATGTACTTAGTAAACTAACTAAGTAAATGTTTTATCAATTACAAATTTTGGAAATTAATTAATGTCATCAAGACAAAAAAAAACGAAAAACAAAATAATCGAATCGGATGCCCGGATATGATGGAAGAATAGCCGAAAAAATGAAAATTGTTGAACCAAACAGAACGACAGCTGTGTTAAAATGTTTTTTTTGACAAAACCAAGGTTTTTTTTCAACCAATCATATAATCATCATCATCATCGATGACATTCACTGATCTTTCATTCATTTTCTTCCATAGAACCGAAAAAAAACAAAAACAAACCAAAAAACAAACAAAATTTTATTGATCCATTTGACATTTCATCGATTTCATATCGATATTTCTATGCAGACAAGAAAACATGAATCCAATCCACTACATGTGTATATAGAGCGAAGGATAAACTTCAAAAAAAAACCGTTATGGTTAATATTTATTTTTCATTATTCAATTTTTTGTTTTTCGTTCGGTTTTTTTGGACGGAAGAAAGTTTTTTTCCGAAACAGAAAATATTTTTCAGAGAAAACAAGAAAAAAAACAAACTATAACCCGTATGGAATAGGGTGGATGGATAAATAGGAACCCAAAAAAAACAGAGTGGTAATATGAAAATATAAAAACGAAAAACGAAAAATATAGAATCATTCATCATCATCACTTCATCTCTCTCTCTCTCTCTCTCTCTCTCTCTCTCTCTCTCTCTCTCCGACTGTCTGTCATTTTCTCCAATTTTCTCCAAAAAAATTTTTTTGACTTTTCTCTTTTACCATTTTATTTTCAAACATCAAACATCAAGCAAAAAAAATTATTCTTTCTTTGGTCGTCATCATCATATACAATATCCATATCCATATCAATGTATAGTATCAAAGTAGTAATGTGAAGTCAGTAGTCAGTTGTCAGTCGTTCATTTCGATAGATAATATGGTAATGGTTTGGATAACGAAAACCAAACTAAAAAGAAAGATATTTTCATTTTCTCTGGAAAATGTCAGTCGACGAGCAAAAGAGAAAATTGAAACGAAACGAAATGAAATGAAACTGGCAATCATACACACAGAGTAAACAGAGTCAAAGATGATTGAGAAAAAAAGGGTCAACATCAACAACAACAACAAACAAATATGAAATCACCCCTTTTTTTTGGTAAAGAGGGTAAACATCACTGTTTTTTCTGGATTCTATGACCAAAAAAGCATGACATATCAATTTGATAACAACAACAACAACAACAACAACAACATGAAAGAACCAGCCAAACATAAATGAATATAGAACCAAAAGCCAGTAAAGAAACGATCACTTCACTTGTCAATCAAAATTTTTAATCATCTTTAACGTTAACTGACGTTCGTTCGTTGAAATGATGCTTAAAATTCTTGGCTGACTTGGCTGGCTGACTGAGCTGGTTGTTCACCTGTTCAAATCATCATATGTCAAATAATTTTTTTCTTGTTGTATGTTCAAAAGCCCGGATCAAACTAAAAAAAATGTTGATTTATATAGTCTTTGTTTCTGTTTTTGCTTTGGTTTTTGTTTGTTTTTTAAATCAAATCACGTTTTTTTTTCGCTTGTGCGCACCGGTTTTCATGATTTTAATTATCCAGAACAACAAAAAACAGGTAGACAATATTTTTGTTTTCATAGACAATTAAGAACCTACAGCATTGTTTTTTATCCAGCAAAAAACAAACAAACAAGAACTTTTGGCATTTTCTGTTCATCTGGTTCATCGTCATTTAATCTTTAAAATTTATCGACCGATTCAATAAAAAATTGGATGAAAATCGGTTGAATGAAAATCTAGGATTTTGTTTCGTTTGTTTTGAAAAATCAATTATTAAAAACCAAAAACAAACGTAAACATCATATTTTTGTTGTTGCTGTTTTTTTTATTTACTTATCATTTTCGATGTAATATAATAACCTCAAACATGATGATGATCTATTGATGTTTGATGCAAAATGAAAAACAAATCAAACAAGCAAACAAACATCGTGTATTTTGTTTTTGGTTTTCGATTGTGGCCATTCATTCCTCAGGAGCTCAGGGATAGCCAAAGACATCCTTCTATTCATCAAAAAGAAAGATAATTTTTGCAAGATAAAAGTTAATTAATTATGATGAATTACAAACCTAAGTTTGTTGTTGTTGTTGTTGTTGTTGTTCATCATAATCATCACCACTTAAGGGAGAAAGAAAAAAAACATTAATAAATAAATCTTTTAACCCTTATGATTGATAAAAGGAGAAAAAAAAACAAATTGACCAGATGTTCCAGATATTTTCAGTTCAAGTTCATGATCAATATAATTATCATGATTAAATGAATGAAGAAGAAAAAACAACAAGAAACAAATTTTCAACACCTGATTAGAATGATGAGTTGATGTTGATGATAATGTTGAAGGCCAAGTTTATCAAAAGGTAAATTGGCTACCTGAGTTTTTTTTTATCTGATCTATTTTTTCGCTGTTGCTGCTGCTGTTTTTTTATTGAAAAAACGACGGCGACAACGAAAACATGAAAAAATGCTACTTTTTTTTTATTACATTAACAAACGACGACGACGATATTGGGCCAAACACATTTGGCTAAATTGGGCCATAAATTTTCTTTGCTAATTTTGTTGTTGTTGTTGTTGTTGTTATTATTATTATTATTACGTAACAATAATATCACCATTAAGGTACTACATATAAACAAAAAACAGATTGAAAATCTAAAGAATCTGAAAGATAAAAGAAAATAAAAACTCGTGCGCATCATCATAACTATGATGATCATTGATGATGATGATGATGGTCGGTATTTACAATTTAGTTTTCAATGTTGTAATTCGCTAGCGAATTGTTGCTAGCCAACAGCTGTTGTTAGTGGTTGTTACTATTAATAGTTACGCTCTCTCTCTCTCTCTCTCTCTCTCTCTCTCTCTCTCTCTCTCGCTCTCACCCATAATAATTTATGGGTTTTTTTTTGAGTTTTAAGC
>NW_020873025.1:44655-63471 GCF_001901225.1 Dermatophagoides pteronyssinus
GAGAAAATAAAAATATGGTCAGTGAGCATTGTCACACACACACACACACACACACACACACACACACACACACACACACAAACATTATCTACAAATTTGGATCTTTTTTGGATTCACCATTTTTGAATTCACAACAATGAGAAAAAAACTGTATCAATGTCTCTTTCACTTTTTTCTCTTGTTGTTTATTCGCATAGTTCATCATCATCATCAACAGCAGAAGAAAACATTTTATGAAAATATCCACCGAATATGTGTGAATATGAAAAATGATTTTTTCTTTCACAACTTGGTTTGCCCACCAAAATAGATAGAGAATCACAGAAACTATGGGGAAAAGACATTGGAAAAATGATAAAGCCAAAAATGATAAGAAAAATAAAACATTTTAACGTTTATAGTTTTACAGATCTAATTCATTCATTCATTCATTCATTCATTTTGATGTTCCATATGGATTTCAAAATAGTTCATTTCAACTAATTTTATGGAATGAACACAACAACAACAAAGCATCTTCTTTTTTTCTACTTTTCATTCTCTTCAATAACCATACCGAATCCATTTTAAATATCAACCAATGACGACCAAACCAAAAAAACTACAGAAAAATGTCATAATCATTCGCTGTTGTTGTTGTCAATTGTAGCTAACCAAAACTAATTCGACAAACCAAATGTATCAACAAAAAAAAAAAAAATGTATCCAACTTATCCACGATGACGATTTTGAAATGATAAAGTTCAGTGATTGAGGGAGAGAGAGAGAAAAAAGGTGGAGGAAAAGATGGATTTTTCACAAAAAAACAAAAACAAACTCCACCAAAAATCCATTGAACTTGTGATTCAAAAATACTCAATTTCAATTTTGTCGACCGAAGAAAGAAAAAGAAATATTCAAATTTGATTTACATAATAAAACAATTAATCAAAATATTGTTTTAAAATATGGCGCCATATTTTTTCTTGTTGGTGGATAAATTATAACATGGAATAAAAAACATTGCATTTGTCATGTCGGTGTGTGTGTTTGGTGGAAGAAAAATATTTACCGAAACAAAAAAAAATTTACATATTTTTTCATGTGGATATATGCAATATGCAATAATCATCATAAGCATATAGTTTCTAGGGTTTTCTCTGGTTTTTTTATCCCAAATATAGATTTTTTCATTGAAAATTTTTCAATGAATTTTTTTTTCGTTGTTGCTGAAAAATTTCTAGATTTTTAAATGACAAAATGACCATCATTGTATCATCAAAGGATGATAATTATATATTAATCAATCAACAAAAAAAAAAGGTTAATTGTAGGGTTAATTTGTAGTTTTTCACGCAAGAAAAAGCCCGTGTGTGAATCAAGTTTGGACAATCATGGCAGGACATTATCATCATAACACCATCATATCATTATTATCATCATTGAAGAAGTGACGAAGAAAAAAAAACAAGTGCGAAAAAAAGTTGATCTAATCTCATGACGTTTAATCTCTGTGTGTCTCTTTTCAATCAAGGAAAAATTGATTTTTTGCATCATTCAACGAACTGTCAAAAGTCAATTCGTTGCGAATTTTTTTGTAGGATTTTCTTTTTTCCTAAAGCAGCTGTCATCATCATCAAAAAAAAAACAGGACGACAGAATGATAATCCTTTTTTCTTCAAAAGCGAAAAGAATTTGTCAATGAAATTTTTTTATTTTTCTTGGTTGGAAAAAACCCAATTTTCTTAATCCGCTTGTGATTTGATGACCAACATAGTGAACGAACGTACGAAATTTTTTGATTGCTATTTTCTTAAATGATCAAAAAAATTCATTCAAGTAAATCAACAAAAAAGTTGAAACATTCAACGAATCAGAAACCAGAACAGACGAGAATCAAATCTTGAGAATTCAGATGATGATAGAAACTATGGACATCACTAATCTTGACTACTACTTGCCAGATGAAGAAACAAACAAACAAACAAAAAACAGAATCAAAACAATGTCTAGGTCCCATTTTTTATACGAATTCGTAGAAATCCTGTAGTTGAATGAAAAACATTGATGAATGAATTGAGTCAATGAGAAAAAAAATGTTTCTGGATCCAAAAATGTTATCCGAAAAAAATTGTGCTGTTGTTACACTGTAGCTTTCTGTTGTTGGTACATATCCAATCATCGTAACACATTTTGTAATTAAATAGTATAAAAATGGGCGGTCCTTATATCCACACATCTAATTCAAAACTATACCACTAGCATTGATTTTTTTTTGCTTCACTTTGGCTTCAATATTGGATAATAAGGCGGTCCTATATTACAGAAAATATATGATTCATTATGATGATAGAGTTAAGAAGTGGGATAGTATCAATTGGAATTTGTTTTTTTTTCAAAAAAAGATAGAAAAAAAAACAAACAAACAGACTACATCAGTAAATGGAATGGCATCATTATTATTTGTTCGGATGTAGTAGTCAAGTTGGTAGCTAGAATGATGAAGTTTTCAGATGAATTTCCAAAAAAAACTGCTATCTCCATCATTGAAACCGAAAATATTCTCAAAAAAAGATAATTCATTATTTTTGGTGGTGGTGGTGGTAGTTGTATCGAATCCAATGAATCAAATTCATCATCACCATCATCATCATTCATCAACGATGAATACTGCCACCACCACCACCGCCAAGATCAACCATTGTTGTTGTTGCCATAAATAATATTTGAAAAATTCTATCATCCTATGCGCATCAATTTCCGACAATATACAATAGAATAGAAACAGAAATGTTTACCGCCTATTTTTCTTTTCTATTCTTCAGTCATTCAATGATAGTGGTATTACAGAATGGTGAGAAAAAAATTTGTTTGTTTTTGTCCTATCCCATTTTCAAATCAAGCAACATTGTGTAACAGATAAAAAAAATAGTGATGTAAAATTTGATGCGTTCAACGCACGCGTATCAAATTTTTGAACCAATTGGATGATGTTTCTGATACATTCCTCTCTCTCTCTCTCTCACTATTTTTCTCTTGATAATCATGATTATGATTTGTATCCCTTGGTTGTAAAAGTTACGTAGTTCCAATGGTTGATCCACACACACACCACTACTACTTCTACCATCCATTTAACCATCGTAATGATAACAACAAATCCAGACGCCACTATCTCGATTTCTCTTCATCATCATCATCATCACCATCATCAACATCAAGAGAAATATTATTCAAGCGGTGTATTTTGAATTTCAAGAAGAAAAGAGAAGAATTTGAAACAAACTGAAAAAAAAGACAGAAAAAAGAAAATAATAATAGAAGCCGACATCCAAAAACAAATTCATTTATAGACTACTAGGCGCGATAAAAACACGCCATACAAATATTTTGAATCCAATGAAATTGTGTTGAACAACAGAATCTCGCGCGCCTTTTTTTTACATTTCTGTTTTCATTTCATTCATTCAACATCAAATGAATGAAACAGACAGTCAAAAATTTCATTCTTTCATTTCACAATTCGACGACATACTACTACCGACAATCTTCATTTACGGATATCAACCAAGAAGAAATTTTTTTTTCGAAAACCCAAACAACCAAGAAGATTTTTATTATGATTTTTTTCTTTCGTTTCGAAAGAATTTATCGAATTCAAACCTAGAAAATTATAAAAATAGTCAAGTATATCAAACGATAACCAAAAACCAAATATCAACATTTTTGTTTTGACAATGGTCATGACTAGATCATCATCATCAACATTGTGAAAGAATTTTCGAAAAAATAAAATTCTTGTTATAAATTCTTGATCGATTTTGACTTAGAAAAAAATCTTCAAAATCTAAATTTCGACTTTGTCAATTTTTTTTCAAAAAAAAAAATTTCCCTGCAGCATCCAATGACCATCATCATTAAAAGAAAATCAACACATCATCGTCAACAACATCATCAGGATCATCAACTTGTCGCAATTTCAAAAGAAATTAATTTCATTTTCCTCAATTCAATTCATCATCATCCGCCGCATCAATTGATTAATTGAATTCAATTAAACAAACAGCAACAGTCAATTTTTGTAAGTTGAATCCGGCGAAAAAAAAATTTTTTGAAAATTTTTCTTTGAAAAAAAAAATATTGGCGCCAAATTTTTATTGCTGGCTCCACTTCTGTGTAGTGTTTCAGTGTTTTTTCTCTGTGTGTCTCTGTGTGATCGTTCCAACAGTTTCTAGTCTCAATTCTATTTCGACGCAGAATCTTGAAGAAAAAACACGAGGTATTTTTTTGGATGCGAAAAAAAAAATAATAATTTCGAGAAATTTTCCAGAAAAAAGTAAGAATTTTTCCCGGGAAAAAAATTATCAGTAAAAAAACAAATTATTGAGATCATCGATCGATCGGTTGATCTATTATTGATCGATATCGGTCATATCATTTGATGTGATGTGACGACACCCTTTTCAACGTTAAAACTGTGTATCTTTCGCTCTGCAAAAATAAAAACGGATTTTTCGACCAACGCTGAATATTTCTTCTCAAAACTTCAATCTTTCAATCTTTTGACAAGAAAATTGGCTTGAACTAGTTTTTTTTTGTTTTCAGCATCATCAGAAGAAACTTCGAAACTTATCAAAAATTCAACAATTGTTGTTCAATAAGTGGTGAAAAAACTGTGTGTGTAGATCGTGTATATTTTGATCTATAAAAAAAATTAATCGATTGATCGATTGATTGATTGATTCGATGAGAGATTTGTTGTTGTTATCGTTTTTGTTGTTGTTACTTAATAAATTGATTGAATTGATAAAATCCATCAAAAATTGCTTGGAATATTGCCGTAGTAGAAAATTATTTTACCGGTACAGATGCTGAAGATGATGTAAACAATATTAATGGTAACGAATTTGATTCAATAATAAACAACGAAGATAATAATAATAATAATAATATCCGATCGATAATAACCGGTGAAATTAATAATAATAATAATAACGAAATATCAAAACAAACAACAATAATAACCGATTCGGTAATTAATTCAATGAGCTCTTATCAATTTGTTAATTCATTAAGCTCGTGCTATGGGCCGAGCCGTGGAGATAATGGTACAGCTGCAGCGGCTGTAGCTGCTGATTATTATTCACAACAAGTTTATAATAGTTGGTCATCGAATCCATCAGCGGCTGCTGCATCAGCAGCAGTTGCGGCAGCAGCCGCTGCTGTTGGTCAATCACCAACATCATCACCATATACAGCTTATTTACAACAAAATGGTGGTGGACAGGGACCTGGTGGTCCTAATGTTCAAGATCATCATCATCAACAACAACATCATAATTCACATCAAACATCACATCCATTATCAGCAACACATCATCGTGACATTTATAATACAGCGGCAGCAGCAGCAGCCGCTGTATGTTCACAACAACAAGCCCTAGTTGGTGGCCAACAACCAGGTGTAACAAATAATCGTTTGGCCAATAGTCATCCACAACATCATCAACAACATCCACATCATCAAACAAATAGCCAACAACAACAACAACAATTAATGCAATCACAATTATCACAATTACAGCAACAAGCGGCAGTTGTTGCCGCAACGAGGCAATCAACAAATACATCACCACAATCAAGCTGTAAATTTGGTATTGGTGATCCATCACAATCACCACAAGATCTCAGTACATCAAGTGGTGGTGCTGGTCAATCACCGGAACCACCATCATCACAACAACAACAACAACCACCATCATCATCATCAGCATCATCATCATCATTAAATATACCATCAACATTACAATCAACACATAATAATAATAATAATCAATCATTAACACGTGTTAATCATTCTAATCAAAATTCCAGTAGCTCAACAACAACAACCGGTAATGGTGCAACAAACAGTCATCATAATAATAGTAAATTTAATTCACAAAATAATAATAACAGTGGTGGTGGTAATCCACCACATATTTATCCATGGATGAGAAAAGTACATGTTGGTCAAAGTAAGTTAAATTATTGGATGAAAAGGAAAGAAAATGAAACAAAAAAATCAAGCAAATTATCTATCAAATCATTCATTAAAACACATTTAACTATGGTGTTGACAATCATTTTCTTTTTCTGGTCTATATAAACATTGTCGGTGTGTGTGTGTGTGTGTGTTTATCAATGTGAAAATAGAAAAACATAACATAACATTCAAATTCAATGCTAATCTTAATTACAAACATGATGAATAATTTTTTTAAAAAAATTTACATCAGAACAGCAGCAGCAGAACATTCTCATCTCACTTGCACTGAATGGTGATTACATACAATTCAATTCAATTTTCAGTAGAAATCATTTAGTTAGTCAGTTAGTGAAAATGATGTTTATTATTATTGCTGTATATCATTCATATAATCATTGCATTTTCAAGCAAGGAACAACAAAATATATATTTTGTAAGATTGTGTTTCTTTCTATTTTATTTCACACACACACACCTGATCATTTCTTGAAGCATATGATGATCAACCAAAAAGGAATAAGGAAAATGAAAAACTTGACATACCTGTTTTTGTTGTTTTTTTTTTGATGCTTTGATGGTCGGTTGGTTGACTTTGCAGAAACCAAAAAAAAAGATTCTTTTTTACAAAATCTTTTTTTTTCTTTCGTTCAAACATGATGATCATTTTGTTTTCTTTTTGTTGTTAATATCAATGTCTATGAATGATAATGATAATAATTCTTTCATTCAATTACATGGATGGTTGAGAATTTGGGTTGTCTATTTGTTTGTTGCACCGAAACGAAAAACAAAAATCGAAAAATATGAATTACAAACAAACGAGAAAAACAAGTGAGATAAAAATGAATTTTTCTTGAATTCAATTTTTCAACTGATCACTACACATCAAATCGATTGATTAATTGATTTTATATCGTGGTTAAATACGGAAATCTTTAAGAATTTCGCAAATAAACAAAATCTTTTACTTGATTCAAATAGCTAACGAATCAAACAGTTAAATTGATTTTCTGTGTGTGTGTGAATCTTGGATCCCAAATATCAAATGAACGAAAGAAAAATTTGAAAAACACCAAATATATAATGGGAGAAAATATGGTTTTCTTGAAACTACCAACAACAACAACAACAAATGACTATAGATGATTATGAATGATGATCATCATCCTTATGATGATAATCATCCATAATAATAATACATTTTTTTTTGTTCACTTGTTTGGAACATACTTATACAAGCCCCACACACCAATATCATTTTCATCATTATTATTGTTGTTGGGTGTAAAAAGGAAGAAAAGAAACGAAAAAAGAAAAAAATATGTAAAATGTGTGTAAAATTCACACACCAAAGGTCATGTTGATAATGATTTTCTACCTTTTTGTACTGAAGATGAATTTTTTCATTTTTTTTGGGAAAAAAAATGAAGAATGATTTTCCATCTTTGTAACCATGTTTTAACATTGAATGAATTGAAAGAAAAGCGGAAAAAAATATGAATTTTGTTTTTGGTTTTCTTGTTGTTGTTGTTGTTGTTGTTGTTGGTTGAACAGTTATAATTATTGTTACACCAGAAACCCGAAAAAAAATCATGATTATCAACAACAACAACAAAACTACAAAACTACAATGTTTTTTTTATATGTATCAGACACCGAGAGAAAATTGTATCATGCTAATGATTTTTCTTTCTTTCTTTCATTCATTGGTTACAATTGTCAATTTTTTTCTCGTCTTCGTTTCGGGTTTATTGTGTTCAAAATTCGGGATATTAATGATCTTTTTTTTTCTTGCTTGTCACAACAACCAGAGCAGATGAGCAAATATCTATCTCTTCTTTCATTTCATTTCATTCGGTGTAAATCAGGTAAACACACATAGCGTACAATGATTTTCTTCCTGTATCACACACATAGATTCAGGTAGAAAAATATTGCGACATTTTTTTTCAGAAAAATCAAAAATCCTAATGCATTTTCAGTGGTTGTCATCGCTGAATGAATATTTAAAAAAAATGATTTTATTGCACCCATGTGTGTGTGTGTGCGTGTTACATTCATTCATTTACATTTGCCAAAACACTTTAAAAAACAGCCCAATGATGATGATCAATGATTAAATTTTACACATATGGTTTTCTTTCGTTTGTCAAAAATAACCAAAAAAAAAAAAAAAAAAATTCATGTAAGAATAACCAAAAGATTTTCTTTCCGATTGATCATGTTTTTTGGTTGATTTATTTAACCATTGCTTGATCCAAGCAAGGTAAGCAACCAAAAGATGTCCAATCAATTGATAATATTTACTAAAAAATTTTTTTTGGAACCATCAAAAATATCCATAGTGTTTCCAAAATAGAAAAATAAATAATGATAGTTGAAAGAAAAAGAAAAAGAAAATTGCGACAGAAAAATCATTTATTAATATGACACATTTTCTACAGTGTGTCCAAAAAACAACAACCAGCCAAAAAGATCATTAATCTCAATGATATACCTGGTGGATATATCAAAAGAAGAAAAAAGAATAACACATTATTCACATTTCTAATATGGTGGTCAAATAACCGCACAAAAACACACACAAACAATACCTTGTTTTTACTTTTCACAAAGGTGTTTTTCGTGAAAATCAAAACTGTATTTTTTCTTGTTTGTTTGTTTGTAAATGTTATGTTGTTGTTGTTGCTGCTGTTATGACATTTCAAAAAAAAAAATTTGTAATAAACAAGAAGAAACATGTGATAGTTTTTTGTTTTGTTTTGTTTGTTGTTTAGTTTTATCATCCAAAGACGTAAACATGTCAAATACAGAAAACAAAAAGCCATCTAGATTTACTTTTATTCCTGACATTTTTTTTCCTGATTTGCACACCGGTGTGAATATATTTCATATGAAGTGAGAGTGTTTGAGGGGAAAAAAATGATCCAAAACAATGAAACCAAAGACGAAAAAAGAAAACTATTAATTTTAATTATGAAATAGACAGCGAGAGAAAGAAAGAGATGACACCTTTTTCATATGGTTCGACATGTATATGTTTGTTTGTTTTCATTCATTCACTTTCATCATTTTGATATTCATCAAAATTCTTGTTGTTGATGATGGTGGTGGTGATGATCCATAAACAAAAATAATGTCACCATATTTCGATCATAATCATCATCATTTGATTACAAGGTGAAATTTAGTTGAATTAATTCAATGGAGAAAATGAAAATCATTTGCAAATTGTTTTTCGTTATTGTAAAAACAAACAGAGAATGAAACAAACTTTTCCATTATTAATGGCTTTTAATTGATGATTTTATTTAGATATAAAATTACATTCAACAAATCAAAACAAACCAAAATTGTTTATGTTATTTTAGATTTTCTTTGAAATAATAAAAACGCAACGGATCAAAATGAAAAGTGAGAAAGATTTATTACTTGATTGATACAGCGCCTGTCATCAATTTATTGACTTATTGTTTTATTTGAAACAACAACAAGAAGAATTCCCGAAAAACAAAAATCTGAATAATCCAAAATTTGAAGAAAAGAACTGAGATCAAAGTTTTTTTGTTTACAATTTCTTTCTTCTTATTTTGTTTTCATTACATAAATCAATCCCTGTGAAATTTGAATATTCTGATTCTGGTATGTGTGTAGTAAATAAAAAGTAAAAAACAGCCAAAACATTGATCCCAAATCTCTTTAGTTTTTTCATCATCGAAAAAAACAAAAAACATCATAATGAATATGATGAAAAGAAATATTCCAAGAAATTCAGACTTGTCAATCGATATAGTTACTTTACTTTGTTTTTCATTCTTTTTGACATGTTTTGATTGTTTCATTTTCTCTCTCTCACTTGATTCAATTTTACTAAACAAAAAAACCGAAAATGAACAAACGGGAAAAAAATCTCGTGCAAAAAAAAACATCATCCGCATCCACATCATCCATATCATCCTCATTCGTTGATGCAAAAAAGAAGAAGAATGCACTATGGAAAATTGCAAAAATCTCATTGACTATTTTTATATTTTTTTGCTTTGCTCTTGATTCTCTCTTTTTCTATAATCTTTTTACTGTAATGCATTTTGATGCAGTTTAGTGAATGCAAAAGAATGAATGAACAAAGAAAAAAAGTGATGCGAAAAAAAGCAAAAAGACGAAAAAAAAAATATCTAAGAAGAAATTCATTTTGATTGGCAGTTTGACAGTTTTTTTCATTCATCGTAATTTTTTTTCTTTTCATTTCATTCACTTGCTTTACATACTTTCCCTGTTTGCTGTTTGATGATGATGATGCTTTGTGAATTGAAATGAAAAAGAAGGATGCATCGCAGGCAAAAAAAAAACAGGCAGTGAAGAAAGAAAACTTGAATATTGAAAACTAAAAACTGAATATATATCTATTTTGAAGAAGATGAATAATGAAATACTGTGCCATTGATGTTGATGATGATGAACTTCTTGTTTGTTTGTTTGATTTTCATATATACCGAAAATATTGGAAAGGAGAGAGGGAGAGAAAAAACAAATCTTGAGAGTTTTTCAATGTTTGGATTTCTGGTTTTGATGCCAGTTATCATAATAAGAATGATAATTAACACCAGTCAAATCTTAAAGGAAAAATTAAGTTTATTGATTTTGATTTTGGATCATCCTTTTTTTGGATCATCAGTTTTTAAAAATGTTTTTGGGAAATCTTTTACTAAATAAGCGAGAATTCATACGATTCTTTTGGTTTTTTTGGTTTTTGCATTTGAAATTTGAGCTGTCAATTTTTCAAGAATTTTTTTTTCTCTGCTGTTTTTTTCTCTGATCTCCCATTATTGTATTTCATTGTTGACTTCTTCTTCTTCGTTTTTTTCTGTGGGTAAACGACTGTCGTCAACATTTCTAATTTCATTTCATTTCATTTCAGCTAAAATGTTTTAGTTTCCCAAACAAACTCAAACAACTCAAAACAAACAAGCAACTTTATTCTCTTTTAGCTTTCATTCATTCCAACCAAGAGAAAAATCAAAAAACCAGAAACCAATGAAAAAGAATTACAAAACATAAAGTAAATTTACTAAATGATAATGTAATAATGTAAGAAATATCATTCAAAAATGAATTTGAAATAAAAAAAAAAAAAACATTAGATTTTCTTTCACTTCTCAAAGGAAAAACATTTGGTCAAATTCAAATAGCATCAGGTGGTGAAATGAATGTGTTTATAAAGACATTTGTTAATGGAAATTAAATTGGAAAATAATTTTCTCATTTCAACAAACAGAAACAGAAAAGAAAATGATTGAATCAGAAAACTAACTGAACATTTTTTGATTTGATTTTGATTGTTTTTATATATAAGTATGATTGTTNAAAAAAAAAAAACATTAGATTTTCTTTCACTTCTCAAAGGAAAAACATTTGGTCAAATTCAAATAGCATCAGGTGGTGAAATGAATGTGTTTATAAAGACATTTGTTAATGGAAATTAAATTGGAAAATAATTTTCTCATTTCAACAAACAGAAACAGAAAAGAAAATGATTGAATCAGAAAACTAACTGAACATTTTTTGATTTGATTTTGATTGTTTTTATATATAAGTATGATTGTTATCGTTGTTGTTGTTGTTATTTACAAAATGATAATTTCAAAATGATTTTTTTCGATGCCATCACATTTTTTTTTCAAATCAAAATTTGTTATTCTTCACTGTTTGTCTCTTGTAATTTTTTCTTTTTTCTTCCTTATTTATTTCAAACCAGATGGAGTGAATTCAATGGGCGAAACAAAACGACAACGTACATCATATACCAGATATCAAACATTAGAATTGGAAAAAGAATTTCATTTTAATCGTTATTTAACACGTAGACGTCGTATTGAAATTGCACATTCACTTTGTCTAAGTGAACGACAGATAAAAATTTGGTTTCAAAATCGTCGAATGAAATGGAAAAAAGAACATAAAATGCAAAGTGTTATACCACCACAATTACCTCAAATGCTTGGTCCAATTGATCATCATTTACATCATCATTTACATGGTGAAACAAAGGTAAAAGGGTAAATTATTTTGTAATTTCAAAAGTTTTTTAAATTTCTAATTTTGCTTTTCTTTTTCCCAAAAAAACAACCAACAGATATTTTCAGCTATAAATTGATTGAAATCCATCGATCACACATCGATCAACAGAATCCACAGTCGATTTTTTTTCAATACAAAACCGGTCGTGTTTTTTTAGTCGTCATCACACGTAAACACGTGTAACACCGTGTAAACCGAAAACAAACTTTTTCAATTTTCAATTTTGCAATATCATTCATTCAAAACAAAACAAAACAAGGCAAAAAAAATTTTCCAAATCCTAATCAACCGATGATGAAATCAACATTCATTGTTTAAATGTCATCATCATTCTAATCGATTTTAAATTGTGCAAAGAAGAATAAGAAAAAATCAAAGGTAAACTTTGAAATGTCAGATTTTTTTTGTTTGATTTGTTTTTTTTAATGAATTTTTTACTCGAAAACAGATTTACAATAACAACAACAAAAGTCTTTCGCAAGTCACAAACAATATGATTGAACGACGGCGACGACAGCGACAGTTTTTTCATCTTTATCATCATCATTATCATCATCACTCAATAATTAATCATCAATTTGGATCCCACCTATAAATTTGATAAATTTTCTCTAAACTCACATGCGCTCTATTTATCTTTCTTCTAACTGTCATACAATACGCCCACACACACACACACACACACAATACACACCTGAAAATTAATGTAAAAAAACACCTATTTATTTCATTGATATCATTGATATCATTTCATTTGAAAATCCAGAACAGAATTGAGAATTTCTAGCCAAAAAAAAAAAAACAAGAAAATCACATGCGAAAACATCATTTAAAGTTTAAATTTTAAACAAAAAACAAAAACAGAACTACAAAAAGGAAACATTCTCGTTTGATAAAATTGAATAAAACAACAACAATTTCAATATCCATCATCCATCATCAAGCATCATGCATTTCAATTCATTCATTCATTCATTCATCAATCATTATTCATTACATTACTTCTTCCTATAAATATCGGCTACATATGATTATTCAATGTATTACAAGATTTTTGATTTTTTTGATTTTTTTCTCTGATTTGAATCGATTCAAATCTTTTATCGAATAATAACTATTAATAATATTGATTGATTGATTTGTAATCAACAAATTTTGATTTGATTTTTAGTCATATCACCCAAACAAACACACATTACATACCTGAATTACACACACACACCTGTGGACTAAATAGGCCAAACTTACATGTAATTTTTTCTTGTCTTCTTTATTCTGTCTTCATATGTTTCGCTATCGATTCACAAACAAACAAACCAACAAACACACATCGACATTGTCATTGATTTTTAAATAAAATTTTCATTTTTTTCATTCTAGTTTCGATTCAAACAAACATTTAAATATATAAAAATATTAATGATAAATAAATAAAGAAATGAAATAATCATCATCATTTGCAATCAATTCTTTTGTTTCATGGAATGTAAATTTTTGAAATAAAAAAATCATTTCCCTTAAATATGGCTTTAAAGCCGGAAGGCAAAATTTTTTAAGCATTCAACAATTAATTTTCCAATCTAAATATTTTTTATTGAAAAAACAATTTGGCAAGCTACTGATGTTTAATATTCATTATATGTAGATTAATTGGAATGTGTTTTTTCCTTATTTTTGAAAAGAAAAAAAGTAAATTCAAACAGGTTTTGTTTTGTTTTGTGGAAACATTCCTATAAAATTTTTCCAATTCAAATTCAATTCGATCGATACGATTTTGATTGATGATTTGATTTTGTTCCACTTTGGCCAAGAAAAATGAATGAAAAAAAAGGTAGCATTTTTTAAAGGTGAAAATGGAAAATTCAAACTTAAAAACTTTCATTTCAGTTTGCCATTTTGCGAATCCAAAGAAAATTTTGAATCCACAACTATAGATGGAGTACAAGATCCGGTTCTCTCTCTATTATTCGACGCCCGAAATATCTTTTTCAACGAAAAAAAACATCAACAACCAAAAAAGCGAATCCAAACCTTAACGATAAAAATGTGAAAACAAAAATCAGCCAAATGCGCATGCGATTTTCCGATTTGTTAGTTCAAAACATTTTTGATACAAACAACAACTCGAGAAAATAAAGCCTACACCCTCCTTGTTTCTCTCTCTATGTGTGTATCACATTTGGCTTTGTCCATTATAAACAAAATTTTTCCTTCTTTCTTTTTTGGATAATGGTGGCGCGCATTGTATCAAATTGCATTATAATGAATGTATCGATTTGGCTCGTTATTTCGTAAAAAAACAACAATAAAAACAACCATAAAAACAACAACAACAACTTTAAAATGGTAAGTATCGTAAAAACATTTCATTCGTTCAAAATCGTTTTTATCCCTTTATTTATTGATTTGACATAGGTCGATTTTGGTTAATTTGAACAAAAAGAAAAGAAACATGAAAAAAGAAACCATAATGATATTTATTTGGCCCAAAGTATTTTTCCGGTGTTATTTTTTTCGTTGATGGTGGTTGTAAATCATAAAAAAAAATCATTTGAAAAACTTAACAGGAATTTCAAAATGTTTTTATGGCCACCACCATAATGTTCAATTTGGTGGTGGTGGACAACGGTCATCAATGAAGAAAAAAATTGCTTGAAAAAACAAAAACAACAACAAAAACTTTAAAGAAAATTCAAATGTTTTTCCCAAGTAAGTAACATCTTTATCTATTAATTATGGCGAAAAAAAATTCATTAATTTTATTTTCATTTACAGACATTTTACCTATAATTGACTTATTAAAACAAACGAAAAAGAAGATCAATTACTTCAAAAAATCATCGGCTATCTGATTATGTTTTGGTTGTTAAATTTCTAGTCTCTAGAGACCAGATCATTTTATCTTTGTTTTGTTTTTGTTTTTTGGTGTTAAGAATGTCAAAAGAAAGGGCCACATGTTGTTTGTAAATCTTTGTTATTGGGTGTGTAAAAAGCCAATGGCAGAAATGTCAAACAGCAAAACAACTTTCTTCGAATCCAAATTCATTTTTCAAAAACAAAAAATTGTGACAAATCAAACCAACTAAACAGCAACTTTTCACCTTTTTCTCCCGGGAGCAATAATAGACAGGTAAACTTTTGTTTGTTTGTGTGTGGTCAATTCTTGATAATTAATGATTCTTTTTTTCATTTAGTTTCAGTTTTTTTTCAAAGAAAATGGCTTTATCTTCAAGGTGTCATCAAGAAGATTTTGACAAAAACAAAATCTGGATACAAATTGAAACATCATTGAAGCAAATGAAAATACATTTTTTTGCGTTTTCTTCACAAAAAACGCCTTTTTCAATTCATTCATTCATTCATTTACATTTGGTAAAAGTTCATCAATCAGCCTCATATGAAATTCAAATTTTTCTGTTTTGTTTTCGTTTTGTTATTTGACAAAACAAAAAATCCGAAACAAAATGTCAGAAGGTGTTTCATCGTTGGGATCCAATGTTAATTTCCATAATAATTTTCTTTCTTCCATTTTGTTGCTCAAAGATCAAAGATCTTTATTGTAATCAAATTCAGATGAAAAATGAAAAAATTATGATTCTGCTTAACAATCAAGACAAACAAAAACAAATTCTTTGATTCTTAAGCGCACAAACATCATACATCAAAGGAATATGCCTGTCTTACTATATAATGGACAAAGCCAAAGCACATGTGTATAACACACACACACACACCTATAGAGCCGCATCATATTCCGATTCATCAATGAATATAGAAGATGCTCAAATGCATGAAAAATAACCGAATAATAATGAGTTTGCTCAAAAGAAAATTTTGATTTTCAATTTTTTGTTTGTTTGAAATTAAAAATGAATGAATTCTTTGGCTTTCTTTCGGAATTGTTTTGCAGAAAAAAAAAGTATTTTTCACCTGAATTTTAATTTGATTAGATTCTGGTTTCTTCTGGATAACGATATCTAATGATGGCGTCTAATCACCAACAGCATTATCTTTGTTTTCGTTTCATTAATTATTACTAAAGGGTTACTTTTATAAGTCGATAAACAAAAACAAAAAAAAACTGAAAAACTGAAAAGCAGGAAAACTGAAAAAACAGGAAAAATCATGCAATACAACTTATCAACTAATCATCATCATTTATCATTGTAATTTTATTAATTATAATTTTTAGTTTCCAAGTAGAATTGTTGGTTAGTTTGTTGTTTTTTAGTTTGTTGTTGTTGTTGTTGTTTTTGCATATATTTTGCGTGTGTATTTTTTGTTTTTTTTTCGTGAATAATTTGATATCATCATCATCATCATGAACAACAAAAACAACAAGGATACGGTTCGATGATATTTTTCAACTTTTTTTTTCTTGCATTTTTTTTCCATTGGCAAGTCAAAGAATAACTCAAATGGCTACTGTGTGTTTAATTTCGGGCTAGATTTTTTTCTTTAGATGAAAATCCTCTTTTTGATAATCAAAAAACTGGAAAAATTCTTTCCTGTTTTTCGCCAACGATATTTCTAAGCAAAAGCACATACCACGACACACACACAACAGACACACTTATATAATCTCCTATGATCATCACATCACGAATTTATTTTGTCTATTAAAAATGAAAAATGATACCATTCGGTTTTTTTTTGTTTGGAAATCCAAGCTAACCAACCAGCGACAACAACAAGGGGAAACGAAAAGTCTAATAATCCAACCAGCAACAACAACATTAACCAAGAAACTTTTTTTTTGTTTTTCAAGTTAGTTAATAAATAGTTATCAATGGATATAAAAAGGAAGAAAGAAGAATTTAAATTGGAAAAAAACAAAAAAAGAAAAAAAAAGAAAAAATTTTAATAAAACGAATAACAAACAAACAAATGTTTATTAAATGTTTATGTGTGTTGGATCTTGGATCCTGGAACCTTAGATTCATTCATTCATTATCATATCACGTGAAAAAAGAGAAAAAAGCAGGAGAAACAAATAAATAGGAGATTCACACACACACACACACACAAACAAACAAGCAAAGAATATTCAACAACAACAACAACAACAAGAAGCGCCTGATATTCATTTCTATTTCAATTCAATAATCATATATAGTCGTATTTTCTCCTTGTTTTCTCTCTGTTAACTATCTTCCTTTCTATCTATCTATATGCTCCTGGTGCCTGTGTATGTTTGTCTATTCTTCATTCAAATTTGAAATAAATATCTGACATTTGTACCAACTAAACACACACACACACAATATATACACAAGACAAACATTGATGATGATGATGATGATTGATTACTGAAAAAATTCTGCCTGGTATTTTTTTTCTTCATTATTATTATTATTATTATTATTATTTTTCAAATAGTACTTGGCTGGTCGATAGATACCAGATAGATAGATAGACTATACGCATGACATTTTCCTGTTTTTCTCTACTGACTACAAATGATAGCTGTTAAGAATTTATCAAGAATTTTCGCAAACTGTTTTGCGCTGTTTTATTTTGTTTGTTTTGATTTAGAAAAATTCAGAGAAAGAAAAACGAATGAGAAAAAAGTATCCCGAAAAAAAGTGTACACTATAGACATGATGTTTAAGTTTTTTCGTTGTTGTTGTTGTTGTTGTTGGTAAAACTAAACACACACACGTAGAGAATCAAATGCATCACACACACACACACAAACACATCTTAGGAATGTATATTCGTGATCAAAATCAAAAAGAAAGAAAATGAAAAGGGGAAGAATGACGATGGATACTTGAATATCAAACACAAAAAAGAAAGAAAAAAAAACAAACTTCAAAACATATATAAAATAAATGAACATCATCTAACACAAAAACAAAGTCAACAACAAAACCATTGTATTTCATTATTCATTTTCATCAAACAAACCAAACAAACAAACGGTATATGGTTTATTAGAAATGTTTTGATGGATCAACATCATGATGGAAAGAAAATGAAAGAATCTTTGTTTTGTTTTTTGTTTTTTCGAGATTGAAATACATTATTAATAAATAACATTCTTCAAAGAATTTCCAGAATTTCATTTTATTTTCATTCTTTTTTACATCCAGAATCTTTTCGGGAAAAGAAGAATAATTACAGGAAAAAATTCGTTCACAAGAAGGAAAAACGAAAGAATCTCTTCGAAAAGATTGAAGAAGAAATATTTTCACTTAGCAAGATTATGTTGATGATGCGAATCGCAGAAAAGAAAATCCAAAATCATCATCATCATCAGTGGGATTCTTTTTTTTTGTTGAAGATTATTTTGTTTCGTGTAAAGAATATTAAAACATTATTCAATGAAAATGTTTGATGCTTATTCGATCTTTTTTTTCCTTTCTCCAACAACAACAACAATTTCATCATTGCAATCTGTGTTCATTATCATCATCATTTTTCATTGCAAAAAAAAATGAATGAAGAAAATTGTAAAGATCGATTTTTTCCTTTTGCTTGACTTTTTGATTCGGGCAAATGTTACATTCACGCATTACTTTTTTTTTATTTGATACATTTTAAGGGTGAACACACACACACACCACACACACAAGCAGCGAGAAATTGCAATTCACTTTATTATTCGGATTCTGAACCACCAAACATTGAATCCATGATTGGTAAAAACGGAAAAAATGAATAGCTTTTAATATATGGAGAGAGAGAGAGAGAGAGAGAGAGAGAGAGAGAGAGAGAGAGAGCGAGAG
>NW_020873025.1:78132-99227 GCF_001901225.1 Dermatophagoides pteronyssinus
AAAAAAAAAAAAAAACCCGCCAAAATATCCAACCAAAAAAATGCCTTTTTTTTCTCTTTTTTTTTTTTTTTTTTTTTTTTGAATGCGAATTTCGTTCTTTGTTTTTTTTTTCGCTGGTTTTCATTCACTGATGATGATGATGATGGATTCACGATGTGCATCTCATCATCGACTTCGACAAGCTACACACACAGACTACAAAATCATTATACAATCGATTTGATTTGATTTGATTGTCATCATCATCATTGTTTTTTCTCATTTTGGAATGATGAAATCTTGTTTCTTTCGCTAGTTTTTTTTTTTGTTTTTCAAAGCGCCGGCTTGTTTCTTTCTGACGAAAAACAATTGACAAAAAATATTTCCAATGAAAAAAACCAGAAAACCAGAAAGAATGATTAAAAAGAAAATTGAATTTCTCAAGTTTCTTTTTCAGGTTCGGTTGGTTGGTTGATTGTACAAAATATTGTTCGGGATACTTTCACGTTCGATGTTTTTTTTTTGGTTTCTTTTCTGATCATTGAAAAGATACATCATCAGATACATCATGATCATGATTATCATCATGATCTTTTCGATGGTCATGATAGTTGATCATCATCATCATCATCATTATCCTTTTCATCATCATCCGTTGATGACATAGTCATCATTTTTTTCTTTCTTTTTTAATCTTTTGATTTTCCCTGTTTAAAATCATGATTGAAAGCAAAGGCTGGTTGGTTAGATTTTACCATTGGTTGATATTCTTGTTGCTGACTTTATCAACTAAAAGAAGAAGAAGAAAAAAAACGACAAAGATGTTTCTGATTTTGCCTATAGGATTTTTCTGATTTTTTTCCTTCGTTCGTTCATCATTCGTTTTCAGTGTCCTGCTTTTTTTTCCAAAGTTTTTTCTTCGTCTTACCATCATCGTTCGTCGTTGGTCGTGTTCATCGAACATAATGACAGGATGGATAGTTTGGTTGTTGCTATACTGACTGTAGCTAGCTAGTTTAAAAAAAAAATTCAGGCAAGCAGGTTTCATAATATCAAATCATCATCATCATCCTTAAACAATTATTATAACCAACGACCGACCCGAACAACAACAACAACAACAACAATTGCCAAATGTATTTTTTATCCAGAAAATATTCGGCTTGTTGGTTTGATTTGCTCGATGGTTGCCTATTTTTTTTTTCAAAATCTTATTTTTTCTTTTAGTTTTAAATTTGACTTTTTTCGTTCGTTGGTTGGTTGGCTTTAACGCTTGCTTCTGTTGTTGTTGTTGTTTGGGTAAACTTTTGACGACAACGATTTTTTTCGTTTTTTCGTTTCGTTTTTGAAATTCGAATCAAGATCGGTCGATCAGTTTGGTTGGTTGGATGATTTTTTTTCTACTGCTGCTGCTGCCTTTTTGGTTAGTTGAAGTGAATCTTGTTTTCATGTCTAATTTTGTTGTTTTTTGTTGTTGTTGTTGAAAACTGCCATTGATGAAGATCATCATGGTGGCCAAAAGCCTGAATCCCGAAAATGTACTTGATGTTGATGATGAACAGCAAAACTGAAAAAAAAACTAAAGAAGACATCGCCCTACCCGCTTTTTTTTGCTTCATAATATCTGTTTGTTGTTGCTCAGAAAAAAAGCCAAAATATGAATTTGAAATGAATTTCTTGTTGTTGTTGTTGTTGTTGTTGAAATGTCTGACTGAGTGTGTGAGTGAGAGAGAGAAAGAAAGATGACATAATATGAGGGAATTGAAAAGAATTGAAAATTTTTCTCTGGGTTTTTTTCTTTTTCTCGAGGAAGAAAAGAAAAGAAACGAAAATATCAATATGAAATGTTGATGATGATTTAAGAAAATTTACGAAAATTGAATTTTTTCTTTAACCAAAAAAAAAAAAAAAGTCATCATTAAAAAAACCAAAGATAATGATGATGATGATGATTTAAAAAAATTTACGAAAATTGAATTTTTTTTTTAACCAAAAAAAAAAAAAAGTCATCATTAAAATAACCAAAGATAATGATGATGATGATGATGATAATCCTGGGTATATGTTTTTGTTGTTGTTTAGTTAGGTTAGTTTGGTTGGTTACCTTATATTTTCATTAGATAACGAGATTTATGGATTCATTCATTCATTTTTGCACTTGTGATTCATAATTTAATCCAGCCAAAAAGAAAAGAAAAACAGCATTAAAAAACCCTTTTTTTTCCTGTCTGAATTTATTTATTATCAAAAACATTTTTGAAATTTCAATTTAATGATGATGATGATGATAAGTTCAGTGGACCTTGGAAAATGTTTTTATTATTGTTGGTTGTTGTTGTTGTTTGTTGATTGATTGATGATGATGAATGTGAATATAATATGCACATGGTTAATCTAGTTATATAATAATAATATCTTTGTGTGTCTAACAAGATGACCATTAGGGTTAAATTAGATTTTCTTTTTTCATTCATTTTTTTAAAATAGAAAAATAGGTACTTACGTATTAGAAGCAAGGCCATTCAAGTTAGCATAGAAGTGTTGCTCGCACAACACTTCTTTGCTAACTTGCTACTTATATAAAGAAAGAATAGGGCAGATGAACATTCTTTGGTTTTTAATTAATCAAACTTAATCTAGGCAGGTTAGTTTAGGTTAGGACAGTTAGGTTTTCCGGGTAGGAAAACCTAACTGCTGATAAAAATATTTGATTTAAAAAAAATATATAATGCATTTAAGTTCTTTTAGAACTTTCGCCTTGCGTCTAATACGTAAGTACCGAAAAATATATTTTCCCATATAATTTTCATTATTTCATCATGTTACACACAAACGCCACACATATGTGAAATAATAATTACATAGTATAGTATAGTATAGTAGTAGTTACTGAGATCGTGACAATAAAATTTTCATTATCATTTTATATAACTTATTATAAATTCATTAGAGTTTTTTATAAGAATAACAATAATAACAATAACAATAACAGATGATGATAATAATCAATTAAAGATGCTTTACTTTTACCCTGTAGATCCGAATATTGTCGTTTGAAAATTATTGGTAAAAATTTCGGACATTGAAATCAAAAAAATTCAGAAACAAAAAAAAAACAAATTAATGAAAAATATAACAAAACAAATTCGGATTTAGAGGGGAAAATGTAGAGTATTCAAATGACAACTATGATTATCCTTGTTCTTGTTGTTGTTGTTGTTGCTTGTTAGCCTGAAAGATTATCCAAAAATTGAATTTAAAAAATAGAATTTTCTAAAAAGAACTTTTCAACTGTCATTTTTGCTTTTGTTTTTCTAAATTGCTTCTGAATTTCATTTATTTCAATTTTTTTTCTGATTTGATTTGCTTTGTTCTGAAATTTCAATGTATCAGTTTTATTCAATAAAAAAGATTCATTATTAATGATGATAACTATGATAATTATCAAAACATACACACACACACACAAACAATGTAATTTTATTTATGTGAAACTGATAAAAAAATCATTAAAAGTATTTGTGCTACCGTTGTAAACATACATTATCGAAAAATCATTATCGATCATCATCATTGATTTATCGATAATCAAGTATATCTTGTTCAAATCATCAAATCATTTGTATTTTTTTTTTATTATTACAAAATTGTTACATTATTCTTGGAACATTTGATTACATTTTTGTGGGTAATAAATATTATTTGCTTGATGATGATGGTAATCATCATAAAAGAAACGAACATTTTTTTTCAACTTTTTTTTCAAAATGAATAATGATTTATTGAAAAAAATGGTGACGATTATTATGTTGTTGTTGTTGTTGATGATGATGATGATGATGATCCAGGAACAGGAACGATCATTTTTTTATGATCATTACATTACATTCATTCATTCATTATGGCCGTTAACATATCAATTGAAGTGGTGGTTGGTTGAAGAATGTAAAGTACCAACCAACCAACCAACCACCATTATCATCATCATCATTAACGATTGATAATGACATTCAGTATTTTGGTTTGGCTTGTTTGGTTTTGGTTTTCTACAATAGTTCAAGTTGTTGTTGTTGTTGTTGTTGAAACAACCGAGAAAAAAAAGGTCATTAGTTTTTCGCTAATCGATCGATGAATGAATGAATGAACCTAATTTGATTTTTGATTTTTGATTTTTTTTTTTGCTACTAAAAAACCAGAAACCAGCAAAAATCAATGACCGATTGTTTTTTGACCTAATTGTTGTTGTTTGTTGTTGTTTAAATAGAGATAATAAACAAACAACAACAACAACAAAATTTTTTCACAATTAATTAATTAATCAAAAGAAAAATGATGATGATGATGCTGGATTAATGATGTTTCTCTCTCTCTCTCTCTTTTTGTGAATGTTCATTATGGATCCACACACACATTGGATTTGAATTATGATGATGATAATGATGATTTATTTTTTTATTTTTTTTTTGCCTGGCCTTGTACTTGAATTATTTCCTACTAAACTTTCTCTCTAAATATATATGCTTCTGTGATTATAATCATCATCATCATCATCATCATTATCATTGAAGATTAATGAGAGAATCATTTATATAAACGACATACATCCAAACAGACACACAGACACAGAGGCAAACACAAGCAGATATGGATGATGCTAAACTCTATTAATAAAAATAAAAGGTTTTTTCTTCTTTTCTTCTTTTTCTTCTTCGGATTTTTACCTTCACTTTTATGTTTTTATTATCGAGATTTGTGTTTTACCTAGATTTTTGTAATGATAATTTGTCTCGGGTGTTTTTTAATTGTTTTTTTTTAAATTTTACAAATTTTTTTTTTATCATCGTTGTTGTTGTTGATGATGATGTATCAATGACCGATATGAGTAATTTTATAATTCATTAAAACATCATCATTATCAAGTGATGATGATGATGATGATGGTGATGATAATTAAATTGTAATTAACACCGTTTGATTAATTAATCATTTTACAAATTGATAATTTTTTCACTTTAACTAAGGTTTTGTTTTTGTCAATAAAATCAAATTATTTATTTATTTATTGGTCATTTATCAATCGATGATGCTTTTTGGGCAAATCAATCAAAATCAAAGTTTTTTTTTCATTGATTGATTTGAATAATTGAAAATCGATACTTCAATCAATTTTTACATTATAGTTTTTCATTTTTTTTGTTGTTAAAAAATCAACTCTATAAAAAAAACGACTATGAATATGGTAAACATCAAACATGTTTACCATTTGATTTGTTTGTTTGTTTGTTTATTTTTTCATTCAATCAATATAAATATACAGGTTTAAAATCTTCTTAGTACATGTTTCATTTCATTTTCTTTTTGCTTATTTTTGCTTTGATGATGATGTTTTTTCCATATAGAAAAAATGAAATGAAATTTACCCAGTCAGTCATTCAAGTCAAGTCAATCACATTCATTCAACTACAAAATGGACGACATGAAATGTCATCAATGATTTTTTTTTGCTTGCTTACTTTTTCTCTGATGATAATGTTGATGGTGATGAAGGAATGAAAAACCCCATGTATGCATCATTCATGTATGATCGTTTTTTTTTCATTTTCATTTTCATTTCCATCAAAATGATGACAATCCGCATCCATTCATTGATTTCTGTGTGACTTATCAACAACAACAACAACAGCAGTTGCAATGTTTTTTTTTCCTTTCTTCATTCAAGGTTGACCATTCTTTTGATTTTTGATTTTTTTGATTTTCTTTTTTTTTCGCTAAACAAATCGGTGAAAAGATGGATTGACACAATGGACATTCATTCTTTTCTTTTCATTTTGCTATTTTTTTCCCCAGTATGTACGTAGGATTTTTTCGTTTTCCTATTGTCTTCAACATCAACATCGACAACATTCAACAGGATTTGTTGTTGTTGTTGTTGTTTTTTCCTTTTAGTGTATGGTATTTTTTTCTTTCTTTTTGCAAAGAAAAAACATTTTATCAATGCAATCCACCAATTGAATTTGAATGTGTTGCTCATCTTTTTTTTTTTTTTTGACCAGAATTGAAAATTGAAAAAATTTTCACAATTATGATGATGATGCCCGCCCATAATATTTTTTTGTTTCAAATTAAAAAAAAAAACAAATTTCCAATTTAGATTTTGATTTGGGTTTGGTGATTTGTTTTTCTTAGGTTTTGTTGGCTGGTCAGTTTCTGTTGTTTCTTCGCATATTTTCCAATCCCGTATAAATTTTCTCCAATTTTGACCAGGAAAATTTTTAAAACAAAACAAAAATTATTATGATTTTTTGGACCATTGAAAATATTTTCTTTCATTAATGACTTTTGTCTATTTGATTAATTTTTTTTTCACTATTCAGGCTAGGTCCTAAGGTCAAGGTGTGTGTGTGTGTGTGTGTGTGTGGATCTACCTGTATGCCGGTTGTTGTTGTTTTTGTTTTTTTCAAACAATAATTATTATTATAATGTCCTTGGAGAGTAAGAAAAAAGAGAGTCACAGGTTGTATAAGGCTAGGCTAATCTACCCGGGTACTGTACTGTGTCATGTGGTTGATCATTTTTTTCAATCGGTAACTTTTTACCTTGATAATTTTTGAAATAAAGATTCAAAAGATCAATATATTGGTTTTTGGGTAATTACCACGAGTGTCTCAAACACCAATAATGTTGTCTTTTTTTTCTTCTTCTGATGATTTCTATGAATGGATTCATTCAAACAATGAATTCCATTGGGACCAATAAAAATTTTTCTTTCATTTTACCCAATTTGAATATTCGAGTTAAGTTGCTTTGTGAGTAATAACCAGAGAATAAAATTCAATTTACCAAACGTAAACCTTTATTTATTTTTCTTCTGGACAACTTAATCTAATTTGACAAATCAATTCATTATTGATTGATTGATTGATTGATTGATTGATTGATTGATTTGATTTATTTCTTTGACTTTTGCAAATGTTTACGATGATGATCACTATTTTTGAAAATAATCAGGAAAATTGAACCTTTTTTTTCGTTTACAAATCCAACTAATTATCCATGATTAATTAAATGATGTTTATCATCACTATCATTACCGATGTAATACCGTAACCCAAAAACATTAAAATTTATCAAATCAAGAAAAACTTTCGTGGTTTTTTGTTTGGATAAAGTAAATATACAGGAATCTCTCTTGTTATCATCATCACACACACTTAAGTGAACATATCCTGTAAATAAATCATCATTATTCTTCTTCTTTCTTTGGGGGAGAAAAATGCGCGTGTATATGCACACACACACACTTATAAAACATTCATCATTCTAACAGCTAAAATCAACCAAACAGACAAACCAACCAAGTAAAGATAAAAAAAAATACGGCGCAAAATCCATCATCATCATTCAATGATTTTTTTCTTCTTCTGAGCCAGGAAAAACACTGAACAAAATGGAATGAATGAAATGAATCCAAACATGGCTGCCGTTGATGATGATAACCATGTTGATGGTGATGACGATGGCAATGATGATAGCAGCAACATTCAAAGATAGATCAACATTTCTAAACATTGTGGAAATAGACAAAAGTTTGTTTGTTTGTTTGGATCTATCTATCTATCTGAAAATCATGTTTTTGCTTTTCGTTGTCGCTTTGGCTGTTGCTTCCATGTTGATGAGAAAAATTATTTTTCATCATTTTTTTCAATTGAACGAAAAAGATGCAAAAATTGGATAGGATGATGATGAAAATATGCCAAATGTTTGGCAGCATGGTTGTTGTTTTTTTTAAAAAAACTTTTCGGTTGTTGTCGTTTGGTTATAACAATGGTAAAACCGAAAACAAAACAAAACAAAAAAAATTTCAATATTCGCTGTGTAACCGAAAACAAAACAGAAAATAAAAATATGAATGAAACGACGCAAGCGCAGAAAAAATTTTTTTATTCAAAAAAAATAGGCGGGACTTGAAAACAAAAATGGGTGTTACATTAGTTTTGCATACATCATGCATCATTGTTATATATTTGTTTGGAAATTCAGTTGTTTCAATTCAATTTTTTTGGTTTGTTTCATTTCATTCTCTTCTTTTTTCTCCATTCATTCATTGCATTTTTTTACACATTTATCCAAATGTATGTGTGTGTGTGTGACAACAACGAATCTTTGAAAAACAATTCATCACTGTCACACACACACACACATAAAGCGACAAAGACGAATAGACATGCCAAACATATATACGATAACATCAATGTAAACCGCTTCCACAAGTTATATATTGATGAAGAATTACCAGAAGCAATTTTTTTGATAAATATCTTTTTTTTTTGTTGTGAAAGTCACGTGTATATTGGAACAAAACACACACACACACATATATATAGAATGGATATCTAAAGTATATTTCATGAAAAAGTAGGTGGAGCTTAATCCTTAACATTTTCTAGCTAGCTAGTTTTTTTGGTATGAAAAACTGAATGATAAAATGAAAAAAGAGTAAGTTAGAGAGAGAGAGAGAGAATGATAGAGTGAGAGAATGAAAGACAATCGAAAATACATCATTGATATCGAATGAAAATCGACGACAACAACAACAATAATAATAATAACAAACGAACGAACGAATGAAGACGATGATGATCATGATGATATTGATATTGATATGATGATCATCATGATGATCCAGAAAAAAAATAAGCTATATGATTGTGTTTGATTTTTGTTTGATTGATTGAATCATTGATTCTAATGATAGATGTGTTTTTGTTTGTTTGATTTTTGTATTGAATATAATCATCATCCAAAAAATTCGTCAAAAGTTTTCATTCTGATTAATTAATAAAATTCCTGAAAAATTCGGTGAAAAAAAATTGGAATTTAATGATGATAAATGTGTGTAATGTGAGAAAATATTCATGTGAATAATATTCATGTGAACAGAATAATTGTCAGTTTGTTTGTTTGTTTATCATATAACTCATAACTATCATTATCAATTTTGAAAATGATCATCATCAACTGTGTGACTTGAAATAATTATTGTCAAAACCAAAACATAAATTGTTTGAACCAAAGTTTTTACAAATTATCATTTTTTTCTGTGTGTAAAACCATTCCGAATTGATTAACCAATAATCCATATCATCAAGAATCCTCAAAAAAAAATTTTGTTTTGTTTTTCGTTTTTTTTTTGAATTGAATTGAATTTAATTTTGAAATAATTGTTGTTTGATAAAATTGATAATGGTCATGAGTTCTTCATTTATGATGAATTCTACGCCGGCGGCCTATCCAACGGCCGCCATCGTTGATCATAAATCATTTGTACCATCAATGAGTTTAATGGATCCATTATCATTAGATTATGGTACAGGATTATCTGGTATGTCCAGTACAAGTGTTAGTGGTGTTGGTAATAATGGAAATAGTGGAATTGGATTAATTGGTACCGGTGTAAATGGTATTAGTACAACACAGAATGGTCAAAATAGCCATCTAAATCATTTAAATACAAATCATCCACATCATTCACATCATAATCAACATCATACACATCCACATCAAAATCCACATCATAGTTCATATTCATTATCTGATTATTATGGTAGCCATCATCATACGACACATCAATCATCAACGGCTACATCGAATGCAATTCAATCAGCAATTGGTGTTGCAGCAGCTGCTGCTGCTGCTGCTCAATCACAAATGTCACCAATGGGTCTTGTTGGTCAACATCAACATCTTGGTGGTGGTGGTAGCGGAGTTGGTGGTGGCAGTACCGGTTCCGGTAATGGATTATCATCATCATCATCTTCACCACATACACATCCAATGAATCATCAAATGAATACACATCATTATGGTTATCATTTAAATTATTCAACAATTGATCAAAACCCGGTACACGTTACACATCCAAATGTATCTCATCATACTGGTCATCCAAATTTACATCATCCATCACATCATCATTTAACACATCATCCATCACATCAACAAAATCATCATCTAACAACTCATCATCATCCTCATCATCATCATCCATATGGTGCACATTCAATGGCATCAACATTAGGTCAATCAATGGCCAATTCTATATCAACATTAGGTGTTAATAATAATAGTAATAATAGTATTTCAGCATTAGGTAATGGACATCAATATTTTTCACAATGTTCAATGAATGTTGGTGGTAATAATAACAGTAGTGTTGGTGGTGATGTTTCACCACTTGGACCATTATCAATGTCATCAGGTCAACATCCATTATCATTACAGAATTCAACAACAACAACAACAACAGCAACATCATCATCATTAACAAATAATCCATCAACAACACCGAATAATCAAATATCACCAACAAGTCATCAACATAATCAACAACAACATTCACCATTGGGTGGTACAAATAGCAATCTTAATTCTTCTGGTGGTCCAGGTAGTTGTGGTGGGGGTGGTGGACATTTATCATCACGTGTATCAAGTCCATCATTAATGGGACAACGTTCACCACAATCACCTGGTAGTCGTTGTAATCAATCAATGGGAATTCTGATTGATCCACCATCACCAATGATTGATGATTGTGCATTATCTACGGCTTCGGGTTCTGATTCTGGTACTGGTGGTGGTGGTGGTAGTAGCAGCGGTGGTGGGGGTGGTCATCCAGTAATATATCCTTGGATGAAAAAAGTTCATATTGCACCCGGTAAAGGAGGTAAGATTTTGATTTGATTTGAATATTTGCATTGATTGATTGATTGATTTGCATTTCGATATTAACTTTCTTTCTCTCTCTTTTTTTCTATTTCATTTTTCAATATTTAGGTATACAAAATAATGGCAATAATTTCAGTGGTGCTGAAGCAAAACGACAACGAACAGCATATACACGTCATCAGATATTAGAATTGGAAAAAGAATTTCATTTTAATCGTTATTTAACTCGGAGAAGACGCATAGAGATTGCACATTCACTTTGCTTGAGTGAACGACAGATAAAAATTTGGTTTCAAAATCGCCGAATGAAATGGAAAAAAGATAATAAATTACCAAATACAAAAAATGTTAAGAAAAAAAATCCACAAAATCAACAGAATCAACAGAATAATAATCAACCGAACAATAATAATAATAATAATAATAATTCCATTGGTGGCAATACAAATTCTGATTCTTCAGTAACGCCAACAACAACACCAACAGCATCAGCAACGATATTAAATCATCCAAATCAATCATCAACACCGAATCATATGAATCATCAACAACAACAACAACAAATTGATCATCAACAACAACAAATTCATCTAAGTCATCCACAACAACATCATCTTCATCATCATCCATCAATGGGTATTCAACAACCACCTCCTCAATCAATAACCCCACAACCACAACCACAAGGTGGACCATTATTGAATGATATTAAAACAGAATCATCGAATAATGGTCCACCTGGTTTATATGGTATAACCGAATTATGAAATCATCTTTGATTTTCTGATGTTTTTTTCTGTTCTGTCAACTAATCCTCATCATCAACAACTATCTCTTTCAATATTTACCTGCTTTGTCAAAAGCAGTGAATTTCAGAATCTCATTCTCATCATCATCATTATTCATTGATTGATTCCTAAATCTCATCATTCATCTCTCTCACACTTTCTATTCAGTGCAACAAACTCATCATCATTATTATCATTATTTTGATCCACTAAATCACTCACTTTTTAGTCTCTTTTTTTTCCTTCAATTCTGGTTTTTTTCGTTTTGTTTTTTTCTTTATTCTCGAAAAGTTTCAATGATGATTTGATGATGATCTGAATGTTTTTCATTGTGTTTGTGTGTTTCTGTGTGTTTGTTTTTGGTTCAAATGACAAGATTTTTACCAAAAAATCCAATTGAATATTGCAATCTTGAATCTCTCTTTCTTGCTCTCATCATTCAATAATGTTGTGATACGGCCATACCATCATCGACAATATCAACCAAGAATCAAATTCAAAATTTTTCCAATCTCAACATTTTTTTTTGTTTCATGTTCCTGATTATAATCCAATAATAATATCAATAAATTAATCAATTCAATCAGCTAATCTCAAACCTCAAGTTTTGTTATTTTATCAATGTCTGTTTTTGGCAATAAAACTTTGAAACTGTAACAACAACAACAACATTGGAAATGGAATGAAGGATTTACACAAATGTCACAGAAACAAACAAACATTTGAAACGAAAAATGTTGTTTGTTTTTTTTTTTGTTGGCAATAAAGCAATTTATAAGAAAAAAATTATCGATTAGAATGGAATTCATCAAACATCATCCCAAAACAACATCAATGTTTTTCCCCCACACATTTCGCGACTTATATTCACTCGAAAATTTCTGCTCATCCAAATTTATATGTAACTAAAAACACAGCAAAAATATTTTTCGGTCTGAATTTCTTTCCCTCTGGATATCGTTATTATTTATCGTGTTTGCAAAAAACCAAACCAAAATCAATTAACATTCCAAAAAAAAACCGAAAAACCAAAATATCACATCACATCTGATCATATTACATCAATGTTTCAGTATATTTTGATATAAACAAAAACGATACATTTTTGGTGATCATCGTCGTTGTTACCTCAATATAAACAAAAAATATTATTACTTCGAACAAAACCCAAACACACGGAAAAAAATATGTTTATTTTTTAGTTTTGAAATTCTTGATTGATTTTCTGAAAAAAAATTTCCCAATTCCCAATGATAATGATGGTAGAAAATGTTTTACAAGTCAAAAGTCAACAGAGTTTGGTTTTTCGGTTCCTCTTTTGGTCCCAGTGTGTTAAAAATTCACAAAAATTCATTTCGCTCAGTAAAAATAAATCTCAAAAAAACACATCAGTCATCATCATCACTATCATCATTTTTTTTCCTTGTAAAATAAAATAATTATAATTCTTATCTAATTTGTAATAGAGAATCTCAAAATACAAGCAAACACACACATTTATAATAATAATCAAATCAAATTATAATCGGCCCGCAATCATCATCATTATCATTATTAATTGAAAATGTTTGAAAAATTTTCTCTTTAAATTATGATCCACACACACACACACAGACATTACATTCTTGATTCTTGATTCTTGATTCTTGATTCAGAATTTAATTTAATTTAATTGAAAATTACAAAAGCAAAAAAAACATTTTAATTATCATTGTAATTCTCTCTACTTGTACTTCTTATCTTTCTGATCATCATCATCATCATTACCGCATTAACACATTCACATCCGAATTATCACTATTATTGGATTATTAATAATAATAAAAAAACCATAATTATTATTTACAGATATTATTTATAAATTATATATAACATCAACAACAACAACAAATATTTATAAATAGAATAAGAGTTTTTCTTCTTCATTTTTTTCATTTGATTTTTGATTTTTTGATTTCCAATATTAAATATATCTATATGAATCGATAAGTAAAGAATCATATTTGATGATGGTGGATCATTTTATTTTGGTTTATGCAAATTTGAAAACAAATTTAAAAGATTTGTTGGTCATCTTCAGCAATGACATAACTTAACCTGACTTAACCTAACTTAACTTGATGTGTTTTAAATTCTAGCTTTTTTTGAATTTTGTTTTTTGTTTTTCTATAAATACCATTAACGTTGTGATTCTTTGTTTGTTGATGTAATTTCTATGATAAAAGATGTTTCTTCTTGAATTCTAGATTTTTGTCTTGATGATAGCTGAATTGAGACGAAACAAAATGACATTTCTCACACAAAAAAAAATCATTCACAAATATTCCATCATTATCATCATCATTTTCACTATAAATATAGATCTTTTTTTGTTATTGCCAACCTTCTTTAGGTGTTTTGTTTTTTTTTTTCGTTTTCGGTTGGCACAAATACTGTGTTCATTTTTTCGTTTATAGTAAACTTGGATGACAAACTTTGATTTTTCCATACGATCGTCGAGAGAGAGCCAGAGAGAGAACCGATCAATCACAATCCATCATAATCACAATCAATTTTCTGGTTTTTTTTCCATTCATATCTTAACTTTGTCAATTTTTAAATAAAATTGTCCAAAACTGAAATATGACAGGAATATATAGTTTGTTTTTCTATCTCAATCTGCACGTTTTTTTCTTTGGTTTTTGGTGGTGAGAAATAGATTTTTTCACTTTTCCACAAAAAAATTTTGACTTTTGACTTTTTGAATTTTATTGAATTATTATTCGCACAGAAAAAAAAATCTTTCAATTTAGCAGAAAAAAGCTTCAAGATTTTCTTTATCTTCATAGTGATTCAGAAGAAAAAAACGAGCGAGAAAAAAATGTCTTAATAATCACACAATAATCGAAATTGTGGCCGAAAAATGTTTCGCTATTTTTTCCACCTTTTTTTAGAATCCCAAAAAAAATATTCAAATTGAATCAACAACAACAACAACAACAAAATAACATTATCATTTTATGCAAATGAATGAGGGAAATAAAATTTAAATTTTTCATCATTTACAACGGTCATAATGTTAATGATGATGATGATAATGGTCATCATTATCTTTTAAATCACCAAAAAAAAAAACAAAAATCAATGATTAGGTGTAGGCATTATGATGATGATTACCATGCTGAAAAAACAACAAATTCATTCATTCATTTATCGATGTGAAAATCAATACATTTGATTATTGATTTGATTTGAAATGAAATTCTTCTTTTTTTAAATGTTACAATTAACGATGATCAAACAACCTGAGAGAAGAAGATGAAGGATGAACAATTAAAAAAACAAAACTAACCAAACAACAACAACAACAACCCATACCTGCATACCTGTATGTTTGTGTGATATTCGGTTCACCGACCGAATCGATAACCCGATTCAGTTTGTTTGTTTCGTTATCGAAATGTTCAAAATGAAGGAATCGATATGATGTTTATTCGGATTGAAAATTTATTTTTAAATTCAAAAAAAAGACAAGATTATGTTTGAGACTTGAGAAATTTCATTCAAATCCGTTCATAGTCTGAAAAAAGAAGAAGAAAAAAACATTATCAGTTTTAGCCAGCAGCCAAAATAAATTACCTAAACACATAGACATAGAACAGATATCCAAGCTGGATACATGAATGTTGTATATACATAATAATTAATCATAATCATCAAATATCAAACATCAAACATCAAACATCAAACAACAACAACAAACCAGATCAGATCTTTTTCGTTTTTCGTTTTTCGTATTTTGATTTGTTATTCATTCAATAAAATGTTAAATAATATTGACTGACTGATAAACATTATTTCGTTTCTTTTTTTTCGGTTATTTCCATCGATCGATCGATCGATGTTGTTGATCATAATGAAGGCCAAAGGGTATGTTGTTGTTGTTGTTGTTCATTATCATCATCATAACCATCTATAGATGTTTTTTCTCGTTCACATTGAAAATGAAAATCAGTTTTTTGTTTTTTGTTTTGGAAAATTAATTTTTTTTCAGAATTCTCATCGATGTTGGTGGTAGTGTATCATCATCATCGTCGTCGATGTTTATGTTTTTTCTTTCTTTTCTATTCGTTTTCGGTTATCGAGGAAAAAATCATTTTTCCATACCGAAAACTTAGAAAAACTTAACACTAAACTACTCTGACTACTCGAATATCATTACGGGAAAAAAATTTGTTTTCAATTTTGGTTCTTTTCTCGAAAGAAAGAAAGAATGGCGAAAAAACCTTATTGAATTACGCAATCTTTTTTATGAAAAAAATTCTACACATCCGTCATTTTATTTCATTTTTCTTATGCTTTGATGGTTTCATTTCATTTTCAATTTCAATTTTTTTCATCAAACAAAATCATTTTTTTCATCACATCATATCATTATCATATCAAAATGATATGATATGATGATGATAATGCGATTATCGTTTAAGTTTAGCTTAGTTTTTTTCGTTTATCGTTTCCATTTATGATTTTGTCACCACCACCACCACCATTGTTAACTTATTTTAAGTTTCAATGGAAAGTCAAAAACGAAAAAACGAATCGGTCGCTAATGGGATATGATGCACACACACACACACCAAACATACAAAACACATGCACGGCAAATACGTTTTTTGCTTTGCTCTTTGGTTGTTCCAACAATTTTTTGCTTTCATTTCATTCTGGTTGATTGTCAATTTATTCTTCCCCATTATCATCATCATCATTCGATATAGGGAAAAATGACGATGATGATGATATGATGATTATGGGTGAATGCAAAATTGTGCAAAAAATACAGAATTTTTCACAGAATATGAAAAATTTTCATCATGCCTTTGGCCTGTAATACCATGTTTTTGGGATTCCATATCATCCATATACTGTGCAAAAACACACACGCAAATTTGGTGCAATCCATTTCCAAGTTCAAACATAGAGAGAGAGAGAGAGAGAGAGAGAGAGAGAGAGAGAGAGAGCGAATGAAAAGCGGATTCTAGATAAAAAGAATCCTTACAAACATTTCAAATGTTAGTTCAAATGTGTATAGTCCTAGCTTGCTTGAAAATCAAATCAAATAGTCAAATCTAAATGTGTGTGTGTNATACTGTGCAAAAACACACACGCAAATTTGGTGCAATCCATTTCCAAGTGCAAACATAGAGAGAGAGAGAGAGAGAGAGAGAGAGAGAGAGAGAGAGAGAGAGCGAATGAAAAGCGGATTCTAGATAAAAAGAATCCTTACCAAACATTTTTATTGTTAGTTTAGTTTGATTGTGTATAGTCCTAGCTTGCTTGAAAATCAAATCAAATAGTCAAATCTAAATGTGTGTGTGTATGTGTGTAGTGTACACTTTGGACAATTTGCAATCATCAGATAAAAAGATAAAGTAAAAAAAATGTGATGCAATGACGACGACGACAAAAAGTCGTCATCGCCGTTGTGTGGTAATGACATCTTAAATTTAATTATACTAAACGTTGTTGTTCGTTGTTCGTTGTTCACTTTACTTTTTTTTTATTCTGAATTTCATTTTGCTTGCCGCGTTTTTTTTTGTTCAATGAAAAAAACTTTGTTTCACAAATTGAACCAGAAATAAAAATACAATGTGACAACACACAAATGATGGCATTTAGTTGGTTTGGCATTTTAGCTTAGTTGTTTTTCCTATTCGAGAATATAAAATAAAACACATTGTTTGAATTTTGGGATCCATTTACGATTCTTCTGTTTTTTTTCTTCACAGCAATGTTTGTTTGATTTTTCTCTGATTTGATTTCTGTATCTGGCAAATACTACTATTCTTTTGTCCTTTTGAAAATTATGTTTTGGATCACCAGCATTCTTATTTTTCTATTGTTTTGCTGTTGCTGTTGCAGTGCATTCATCAGTGGCCATTATTTTGAACACAGAAACAGAAGAAGATGAAAAAAAATGTTATAGGGAAAAAAAGCATCACCACCACCACCACCACTTAAAATAACTGTTCACTATATTTATCATTTTGGTGATGAGGAAAAAGAATGAATCTTCTTCTTTTTACTAGCTAGCTTACCATGTGATTTCTATCTGAATATTTTGTTTTGTTTTGTTCTTTTTTTTTATCCAGAAAAGATGATCATACCGAAAATTTTGCCGAAACAAGCAAATTTTTTGTTTCTTGCTTGATTCTTTGATATTTTGCTACATTTTATTTGATCAGATCTTTGTTTGATTTAGAAAGAAGTTTAGTTCAAACGAAATCGAAACAAAATGAAACATTTTAAACATGATAAATGTTATTAACACTTACTAACTATGACTGGATATTTTGTTACCAATTTTTGTCAATCTTTTTTCCGTTTTTTTTCATTAACTTTATTTGAATAATTTCTGGTTTTTCAAAACCAAAAAAACACAGAAAACTTATTAATGAAAATATAGAAATTTTCTTTAGATTTTTTGGGCTACATTTTGGCTAAATTGTTAAAACAAACCCAAATTCAAAGACTAAATAACCACCAAATATTGATAGAGAGAGAGAGAGAGAGAGAGAGAGTGAAAGAAAGGAAAGAAAACCACATTGCGTGATATCTTTGCTGCTGCTTGCTTGCTTTTTTACCTATTTCATTTTCCAATCAAACGAAAAAAATGAAATGAAGAAAAACGCAATACACACACACACATTGTTTGCACTTTTTTTGAATAAATATTTTGATTCTTTTCATTTAGGTTTTTTGTTGATTATCATCAACAACATTGAATGAAATGAAATGAAATGAAAAAAAATGCCTACAACCTTGGTCAACATACCAATGTGTTGTGTGTGTTGGGGAGAGATACATAGAGATAGTGAAAGAGAAAGATCAATCTGTTTGCATGCGATTATAATGAATTTTTTTTTTGGATCAAAAAAAGAATGAAATTTGATTGAGATCAATATTGAGATCGTGTTTGGAACAAGAGAAAAAAAAACATATATTCGGAATATATATTTTCCTGACGCAAGAATTGACCACGCAATTATTATTAGTTTTCATTTTGTTCTTTGCATATTTCCATTACAAAACAAGGAAAATTTGATTATGTTTTTTCTTTTTTCAATTCACTATTGATGGTGATACTTTTCTCCTCTCTGAATAATAATAAATTGATCCAATTGAATCAGTATACTTGGTGGAGTGGTAGTAGTTCGGTATGTTCGATACATTGATCTAAAATGTTTAATTTTCTAAAATTGAATCTTTCTTTTTTCTCTAGCTGCTTGTTGGAACATATTTCTTTTCTTTCTTTCTGAAACCGAATCATATAGTTTGGAAACTTGATTGAAAAAGAAAGAAAAGAAACGAAATAAGGAAATTGAATTTGATATCTCTCTTTCTATGTAATTTCTCAATGAACAAATGTTTCTCTTCTTGGCACTGGGATTTTTTTGATTAATTTGTCGTTGTCGAAAAAAATTATTGTCATCGACGATTGGTGTGTGTATCTGTGTGTGTTTGTGGATGTCACTATCAATTTAGATCGATTTTAGCCAATCTTAAATCATTTTTATCATTTTGTTTTGAGAGTTTGCGCATTTTTCCTATTCACATCTCGTTCATTTCATGTATCTGATGTGTTCATTTCATTCAGTTTCTGATTCCATATACATTTTCTCTATGGAATCTGATCGTTTGTTTCTGGTTCTGGTTCTGTTTGTTTTGTTTGTTCTCACTTTGTTTCTTCGGTTTCTTTCGTTTTGGGTGAATTATTAATTTATCCTATAGAAAACATGAAACATTAAAGATAAAAGAACGAGCGAGAGAGCGAGAAAAACTGTTTAGTTTTGTTCCATTTTTTTTTTGTTCCATCATATTTTGTCATTCGGATATTTTGTTTTTCGGAGACCGGTTCTTTGTCTATTCAAGTAAACCGAAACAAAACAAACAAACAACAACCGAGAAAACCCAAAGAAGGAAAACCAGAATAATATTATCATCATCGTCAACATATAGAATTTGTTTTCTAGGTTCTAGATTCTTGTTTTTGTTTTCTTGTTTTCTTTTGGGCTGTTTAACTATATCGATACTTTTTTTCGTTTGTTTTTGTATCAATAGTTCGATAGTTTCTTGATGAAGATTTTTGTTTTTTGTTTCATCGAAACAAAACATCCGAAACCAAAAAAAAAAACGGATTTGTATTCAATATTTTTTGTTCGATATATACAAATGCCACAAAGCAGACAAAAAAAAGAGTTGTAATAAATCAAAAAAAAAAGCAAAAAGAACAAAACTCAATTCTGATTATATCTCAGAATAACATTGTATTTTCGGATTCTTTCATTTTTCCCTTTGATACCGGCATTCACACACTAACTAACTGTTAGATGTATGCTCTGTTGTACTCTGTTTACTGATACAACATTACATATCAAAAAAACGATGAATGAATGAAAAAAAATGAAAACGATCGGAAAAGGAAACATAATGCCCAAACAAAAAAAAAACATATTTTTGCTTTGTTGTTGTTGTTGTTTGGATTCGATTCGAGCTTACAATTCGATTTCCGTTTGATTTGTTGCACTGTACTACTCTTTGATTACTAATACTTTCTATGTGAAAATGGAATAACCAACCAATCAAGAATTGGATTCTTTTTCTGTTTCTTTCACCAATATTCCTCAAACGTATTGTTATCACAATTCAACCAAAACGAAATGAAAAAAAAATGATGAACAACAATCAACCAACCAACAACCAAACCAAACGAACCACATGCTGATCTTATTTGATGCTCTTAACCCCAACGTAGCTTAGTCATTCATTCTAGTTTATTTTTGAAAGACAAAACAAAACAAAGCAAAAAAAAATCTCAAGTTTTCAGTCTTAATCTCAATGTTCTAATCACTTTGTCTTGTTATAATGAAGGTATAAATGAATGGACGGATGGATGAGATTTTGAAAAACAAAGCTACTGGACACTTGCATACTGAAAAAATAGAATCCTCATCATCCACATAATCTTTTTTTGTTTTGTTTTGTTTTTGTTTTTGTTTCTGCTTTGGTCATCATTAATAATGACCTGGTTGGGTATATTCATCAACGACTTTTGAATAACGATGTTGATGACTGATACTGATGATGATGATGATGTTAATGATTTATTTTTCTTAAATCTTTTTTACTTTCATTATTTGAATGATTCGGTAATGAAAATGATCCGAAAAGAAGTGAAAAAAAACATTGATTTTGTTTTCCGAAAAAAGATTCATAAAATTCAATCTTCAAAAGCGTCAATTCATAAATTCCATTCCATTTTGCATTTTTGGGTTACTTTTTTGGTTTTGAAAATGAAAATAACCAAAAAAAAAAATCTCATCGAACTGAACTGAACTGAACTGAAAAAAATACTTTTTGATGATCCAAAACTATGGCCACAGCAACAGCAGCAGAAGTATTAGATCACATTTTATGATCAGCAACAACAACAAAGCAAGGCAACAACAACAACAACATTCTACGAAATGAGGAAAAAAGGAAAAAAGAATGGAAGAAAAAAAAACCGTTCGAATGATTAATTGTTTTTCATATCAAAACTTGACATGAGCTTTTGTGTGTGTGTGT
>NW_020873036.1:0-62454 GCF_001901225.1 Dermatophagoides pteronyssinus
ATATTGAAGAATTATTGTTGAAAGAAATATGTGGTTATCGAAAAATTCAACAACAGCAAGAACAACAACAACAAGAAAAACTATAATATCCTCTGTACAGATTTAGTTTTTTATTTTTTTGTTTCGTTTTGTTTTGTTTTGTTAATTACTAAATACTTTACTGAAAAAAAAATCCTGTTTCAAAGTGGTTAAAATCATCATCATCATCATTATCATTCGAATCCCACCAGAAGATGATCCATATGTAAATATGACATTTATCTACCCGAAATGGTGGACAATATAAAGATCATTCACAAGATTGAAGATCAATGTCGAGATCTATTTATGTGAATAAACACCAACAACAGTTATTATCTAATAAAAAGAAAAGAATTAAAAATAAAGTAAAAAAACAACATTATAATTAGTTTCTATGGATACAAACTAACAAGGTTTTTTCTTTTTTTTCACCAAAAAATAATAAAAATAAACTGAAAAAATATATAGGTGTAGTTTTCTTATTTCGATTTCACGATTTCGATTCTTTTCTTCTAAATTCAAAAAAAAAAAATCGAACGTCTTTGCATTCGAATGTTGTTGTTGTTGTCATTGCGGGTTTCCCTTCTTCTTGGATCGATAAATGTTGTGCGTGTCTGGTTTTCTGGTTTTTTTCGGTTTTTTTCGGTTTTTCTCTCGGTTTTTTTTGGTTTTTTGGTTTTGCATTGAAAATAAATTTTCGGCAACAACGAATTGAACAATGAACTTTTCCTTTCAATTTTGTTTGTTTGGTTTTTTAGGCAGTTGATTCGGTTTTGATTCTGGTGAAAGTTTGTTATGAATAAAGAATAAAGAATGATGATGAAATTTCATGATGTACATGGTGTTAATGCATCCATTGATGAAACAAAACATATTGCTCGTCGTACAAATTCATTTTGTGATGCATTCGTATTCAGTTCAAATCCATTACGATTGAATCAACCGATTATAATAAAATTATCATCCCGGCAGACTTCCGAATGGCATGGACAATGTTTTTTAGGATTAACCACTCGAAACCCTACGAATTTTATTGAAACCGTTTATTCCAAACATATTATAAATTTATTAACAACAAATGTTGATGATGTTTGGATAAAACCAATCAATTCGGATTGGTCAAATGCAAGTTTAATTTTATCGTTGAATTCGGATGGATTTTTTGAAATAACAACTGAATTCGATACAAATTTGAAATATATTTTTTTGGAAAATTTACCCATACAATTTCCATTATGGTTAATTATTGATATTTATGGCCAAACAGAACAGATACAATTTCCACGTTATCAATCACCAAATTCAAAAGAAATTATTTCACTTGGTTCGGATATTTATTCTACTTATAAATGTGGTGAAATGGGTATATTTCCATATAATTCGGCACGTATTATATTGATTGGACCAAAATTATCCGGAAAAACTCAACTAAAGAATATGTTCATCAGTAATTTGTAAGTAGACGAAAAAATCGTTCGATTTGGCCATTAATCTAAATAATCTTTGATCAAGGAATCAAGATTCAAAAGATCCAAAGGATAATCATAACGATGAAATATCAACCGATCCATCCGTATGTCAACTAATTACAAACAATAAAAATGGTGAATGGAATTTACTATCGAATTCAGTAACGAATACAAAATTAAAAATAATACATTCAGATAAATCAGATATTTATCATGAAATATCGAAAAATATTGTCCAGGAAATTGTATCGAATAAAGATCAATTTGATTCATATGAATCACATTCACCAAAAGATTTGATTAAAAATGTTCTGAGATTTCCACGTAAAATTCTACGTCCATATTCAAAAGAAGTTAAACAGCTAAGTGAAAATTTGGTAAGTTTTTTTTTTGTTCACTGATTCGATGACTTTAGTTTTGATTTTTCTTTTTTTCTTTCACTGAATTCAGAATGAAATTCCCGATGAACTCATGTTGATGATTGAAGAAATGCTCAAAGCAATTACAAACGAACAGAAAAATCCTTCTTCGAATACTACAAGTGAATCATCATCAACGGCAAAAAATCCAACAAATAAAAATGAAAATCGTCCAAAACTGATACTCAATATTCATGATTTTAGTGGAAATCTTTTATATCTATTTATTAATCAATTTTTCTTTACAAGTTGTGCTGTTTATCTATTTGTTTTCAATTTATCCGATGATATTGAAACAACAACATTATCTAAATATGAAAATATTTCCTGTATTGTGAGTATTGTCCTTATGGAAAAATTCCGGGTAAAAAATCGTTTGTTTTCTTTTCTTTCTTGATTCAGAGTGAATTTGGAAATCAATCATTAAACATTCTACATTCCATTCATCTATGGATATCGCTAATTCATTCAACGATAGCCGGATTCCCGATTCCGATTGAAGTATCACCATCGCCACCGCCATCTCAATCATCTTCGGCAGCAGCCGCAACAACAACATTGACCGCTGTCGATGAAAATGGTGAACAACAACAACAAGAAGAACCAACATCCGAATCACCGAAAAATGATGAAAACTCCACACAAACACAGAATAATAGTGGTGGTAGAGAATCAAAAACATTCGAATTACTTCAACCACAAATATTGCTGGTCGGTACACATCGTAATTCGATACATGCTGAACCGATTACCCGTAATCAAATTGTAAAAGAAATTTTCGATAAAATACGTTCATCATTTGCGGATAAAAGCTATTCGGGACATTTGTTTGAAAAACATATTGCATTGGATTGTAAAGAAATGTCATTTGATGAACCAGAATTGATTGAAAATCTTCGCCATCTGATTGAAACATTAATTTTTGATGAGAAAAAAGCCGGATTTTCAATACCACTTTGTTGGATACAGCTAGAACAAATATTGGAAAAATTTAAACAACGTGGTATTTATTTTGTTGATGTTTATCAACTACATGAAGTTGTTTCATCACAAATCGATATGTTTCAATCATATGAAAATCTTAACTCCGCTTTATATTTCTATCATAATCAAGGGAAAATATTCTATTTAGATTGTATTAATAATCAAAATGCATTTGCATCGGCTAATGATCGTCATGGTTCATATGAACTAGGAATTATTATTCTCGATCCAAATTGGTTTATTCGTTGTATTTATGATCTTTGTTCATATTTATGTTCAATGAAAAATAATGGTGCTGGTGATGATGATGATGATAATCTTTTTCTTGGTATTATTAGGTAAGTAATGATTTTTACGTCTTGCGTTTCTCATTCGCTCATTTATCATTTCTGTTTGTTTGTTTTAAATCACTGCATATTATCCATGGAAAAAAAAGTGAAAATGCCATCAATAATGCCTGGTCAAATATTATTGATCAAAAATTCATTCTGCTTGGTTGTTTGGAAAATCTTGATCTAATTTGTAAGTTTGTAAATATTTTTTTCTGTTATTTAACAAGCTTATCGAATGACTTTTTTTTTGAAATAAAGGTGAAATTAATCCATATTTACCGATGGAAGATGTACCAGATATTTCGGCTACAGCAACTGTACCGAAATTATATTTTTTTCCTTGGATTACAAAACCATTGATCAATAATAATGATACTACGGCTTCAGAATTTGTAAATTCTACCGATGAAGCTGGTGATAGTGGTGGTGGTGGTCAAAATACGGATAATCAAACTAATGATAGTAGATCCGAATCACCATGTGATGAATCAACAACAACAGCAACAACAATAAATAATAATTCAATGATAAATGGTCATCCAAGTCCAGATCCAAATGATGAATGTTTAGGTGGAAATGCTAATACCACTATTGGTGGATCAACATTTCAATTTATTATTGAATTTAATATTTTACCAATTGTAAGTTGTTAATGGTGGTTGTTGTCAACTTTGATTAACACCGTTTTCTCTTTTCTTTTTCTATCAATATTACCAGAGCCTATTCACTCGTTTATTAGTACGTTTATCCAAATGGTCATGGAATCAAGGTTGGGGCCGTAAACCAGAAATGTTCAATTCCAAAGGCCGAATAGCTGTTGAATTTGATCATGATATTATACTCAAGATTAATCTATTTCAACATCGTATTTATTTGATTATTGTTAAGATTTTTGAAGAAATACCAAATGATCAAATTGAAAATTTATTCATCGGTCCAGCTGCAAATGTTTGTGTTAAAGTACAACATTTAATTGAAAATGAATTAGCATCATTGAAAAATTCCTATTATCGACGTTTGTCATTTAATCTTGTTATACCATGTCCATGTGATGTTATTTGTGAAAAACATTCAATCGAAGGCTGTTTGGATGAATCCTGTCTGCATTTTCTTAGTTTACATGAATGTTTACAGAAAAAAGTTGTTGAATGTAGATTTAATCGTCAGGTTCGTACTACATTCATTCATCGTTTCCTTCCATATACGCCAATCAATTTGAATAGTAAGTTTGTTCTATTTTGCTGCTCTTGTGAACCAGAAATTAACCCCAAAATTCTTTAAATCCTCTGAAATTCCAAAGATGATATTTCCTATGATAATACAATGCTTATGCCAACCACAAACAATACAAATGTATGGGAAAATGTTTTCCAAGTTGAACAATTATGGATGCGTGAAGCAGCAAAATTATTGAATGTTAATGGGAAAAAATCACATCATCATCATATTGTTGGCCACCACAATAACAATCTTCAGCAATCATCATCATCATCATCATCAACAACAAATGATTGGATGGCATTAGCAAAACGTTTAAGCTATACTGAACGTGATATTATGAAATTTAATTCAGAATTATCACCATCATTAGCATTATTGAATGATTGGTATGAATCAAATGGTCGTACCCGATATTGTATTGATGTTCTTGTTTCATGTCTGCGTATGTTACGACGTGAAGATATTGCATCATTAATTGAATATGAATTAGAACCTGAATCATCATCACCACCAATATTTCTTAGTTATCAACATGATTCACAGAAACAAGTTCTTGGTAAGTTGTTTTTGAATTTGAATTTGATATGGCCTTTGACCATCACTATTACCATTCTTCATTCATTGATGATGACCCATGTTGATAATTTTATTGATTCTAATTGATTTTCTTTTCTTTTTTTAAATTCTGTAACAAACTCCTGTTGTTGTTGTTGCTGTGATTGACAAACAACAACAACAACATTTGACCTGACCTTATTATTTTGATGGTGATCGGTCAATAATAACTTTTCCATTTGATCAATATCAAACAAATCACAGAGATTAGAAGAAAGCTTGAACTTTCTGGTTTTCCTTGTTGGATGGATACAAGGTATGTAATGTTTGGAAATATGTTTTCAATCTAATCTTTATTGTGTTTTACTTTTGGCCTGAAAAACTTTTGAATAATTTTGTTTTGTTTGCTACGTTGCTACATAGATCAATTAATGGTGGTGATTCATTATATGGAAAAATTTATGAAGGAATAAGTCGAGCTAAAGTATTTATATGGTAAAAATTTTTTGTTGTTGATAATAATGATGAATTCAATGGTGAATTTGATGGTCTGATTTTCTTTTTCTATGTATTTTCTATCTTTTTCTGCTAGTTGTCTAACACCTAGATATGTATCATCATCAATGTGTAATCGTGAAGTAGCATTAGCTGATGTTTTACATAAACCAATATTACCATTAATTATTGAATTTACACCATGGCCACCACCAGGTGCAATGGCATTAATAATGTCATCAATTGTTTATGTTGATTTATGTGGTGTTGGTAGTCATCATGGTACTGGTCGTACACAAGATACTGAAACACGTTTTCGTGAAATACTTGATCATATTTCAAGATATATTTCTGGTTATTCGGATTCATCAACATCATCAACAACATCATCATTTATTTCAACAAGATCATTTCAATTACAATTACCGGATTTATTTACAAATTCGGGTAATCGTTTATCACATCAACAACAACAACAACAAATTGGTCGTAATCGAATACATGATTCTTATCATCATCATCATCATCCTTCAAATCATCATTATCATCAATCAAGAAATTTTTCAATAAATCATCATTATCATCAAAATGGTTCAACAACAACAAATAATCATTATTCAAATGTTTTTCAACAACATTTTGGCATTGGTGGTGGTGGTGGTGGGGGTGGTAATATTGGTGGTCATCATCATAATCATCATCAACATCAAAGTCTAATAAGACGTATACAATCATCAACATCATCAATGATATTACGACGAAATAATTCACATGAATCACAAATATCACCAATTTTAATGGAAAGTGATATTGAACATTTAATTAATGGTGGGGATGGTGGTGGTGGTGCGGGTGCGGGTGGTGGTAATAATATTAGCGAACAAAATACACGTCGTAATTCAAATATTGGTAATGATAATGTTGATGATCATCATCAACAATCATCATCAAGAAATAATAGTCAACAATTGGTAAGGATTTTTACTAATTTAGCATTCGAATTTGAATTTTATCTGATTGTTCTTTTAAATTTCTATTTCCACCACCAATGGCCTTGACCATCGATCAATATATATTATGGATATAAATAGACAAGAGATGAATTACCATTTACTGAACAAATAATAACCGATGATAATATATCGGTTATAACACGTGCACGTATTGCAAATCGTATTACAAATTGTTCTGTTTGTTTAATTATTTAATTTTATAATTTTATAATTTCATAATTTATAATTTGTTTTTTTAAATTAAAAAAAATTCCAAATAAAATTCAATTTTATAACCGATAGATGTCAGATGGTGTCAATAATATAACAGTAATGATAATAATGGCGGGGTTGAAACCGGCGCCAAAAATTTTATTTTCATTTTTCGGGTAAATCTTCTTGTCGTATTCGTCGAGATTGCGCAATCGGATCTTTCAAAAAAGACATGTGTGGTGTGTTTCATTGATGATCCAAAAAAAAAAAAAGGATCATAAAAGAGCAGAGAACTTTGACGACCACGACCACTACAACAAATTCATCGAATGTAAAAATGCACATTGAAAGATCAGTCCACTTTGTCCGAGACAAAAATGAAATGAAATGAATGGAACTACATTGTCCATTCTTAACCAACATTTCATTTCATTTCAAGATATCCTATCCAATCCATAGAGTAGTAGCATCATTATGTCATGGTTGTATGATCAAAATGGTTTTTTTTTTGGTGGATAGGATCGACAGATAATGGTTTGAGTGTATAGTAAAAGAGAGAGAAATGTCGTCGTGGTCTTAGAAACAAGATATCAAGGAAAATATAGTGGGAGAGCGAGAGAGAGAGAGAGAGTTGATGATAGCTTCTTCATGTTGTTTATGCTGGCTGGTTGGCTGGCTGTGTTTGGGTTTTTGTTTTTCTCGGCGAGTTCTTTTTTTTTACGATTCGAATCGTTTTTTTTTGTCTGTTCATTTTTTGTTTTGGTTGGATCAACCAAAGATCTTTGTTTGTTCTGCTGTGTTGTTGGTGTGTTGTTTACGCCGAATTGAAAAGAAAAGAAAAAAAATTCATCGTTGAAAACAACAAAAGTTTGAAATGAATGGTGGTTCTATTGGAAAAAAATTTTTGAACAAAAAAAAAAATTTCAAACAAAAACAAAGAATTCGGGTAGATTCTCTCGGTGGATCCCGAATTTCGAATGTTTATGATGATTCGGGTGAATAGTAGTAGTGGTAGTGGTGATTAATAAAAATGGTGATAGTGGTGGCAGTGGGGTAGTAGTAATGATGAGACAAGGATGATGATACTCCCTTGATCGAATCTTTTTTTTTTTTACTGGAATTTCCAGGTTCCAGAATCGGTTCTGTTCGGTTATAAACATTTCTTTTCTGGTTTTTTTTACAAAAAAAAATGATACCGTCGAAATCAAAATTTCTTCCATCATCATCATCACCAGCAGCAGCATGTTTTGATTCTGTATTCAGAAAAAAAAATGGTGACAAAAATTCATATAGCGGCAGCAGCAGCTAGTGTTCCAACGAATGGAATCCGAAAATTCTACTAGCATCGATCGGGAATTCTTTTCGGTTATTCTTCCCGAAACAAATTCTTCACTCACTCTTTCTCCATGTTTTTCTCTAATTGATCAATGGTCAAACAACGAAATCTGTGTTTGTGAGTGGGTGTTTTTTTCTTTGGTTTTTCTGACCATCACCAAAATTGAATTTGCAAAATTCGACTGAAATGTTGTGCAATTATTGATCAAAATTGTGAGCAACAACAACAACCACAGCGAAAAGAAAACGTGTATCCTTCGATTGTTTTGCTTTGTTTTGTTTTGTTGTGAGCCAGTGGTGGTGTGGTGAAGAAAAACTTCAGAAAATTCTTCGAATATCAACAAAATAATTGTGTGCCATCAGTGACGATAAGAGATTTTTTTCTCTCTCGGAAAAAAATGTGACCAAAAAAAAAAAATTCAACCAAACCAACCAACCAACTCCAAAACATTATCATATCATCAACATATCTACATTACATAGGAAAACCAAAACCAAAAAAAACAAGTTTCATCTTTTATCATTGAAAATTTTCATCCTAAAAATTTGAATAATTTCCTTCGTTATTAGATCAGGAGAAAAGAGAAAAACCTAAATATATAATATGATTAAATTGATACAGAAAAATAGTTGGTCATCATCGATAATGATGATGACCAAATCAAATGATAATGATAATAATGATGATAATCATCCAAGAACATCATTTTCGGTGAATAATAAAAGAACAAAACAAATATATCATCATCATCATCATCATTACCATCAACGATATGATCATATCAAAAATAAACATCACCATCAACAACAACAACAACAACAACATGATAATTATCAACGGATAATGAATAATTATCCATCATTATCATTATTATCATTGTTATCCTTATTATTATTATTATTATTATTACAAATTACAATATTTCCATCGATAATTTTGGCTCGTTCAGATGGTTTGTATTTTTGTTTTTGACCAGAATTTCTTCCATATGAATACTGTTTATTAAGTTGAAAGTTTTTTGGGTTCACAGGGACTATGATTAATTGATTCACTTAGGTAAAGTTACAAACTGTATCAGGCACACAGGTATATATCAGGCTATAGAGAAATTTACAATTTTTATTTTTTCCTTTGATAAATGAAAAAGTCATTTGATGATGACATTTTATCCTATGGAAATCAAATTGTAATTAAAAGAATTTTGTTGTTGTTTGTTGTTTAAGGCGATTATACTGTTTGTGTTTGTTTAATCTTTGATGTTTGTTTGTCTGTCTTGACTGACTGACTGTTTGTCCTGTTTTAAGCTTTAATCCAACCAAAAGTGGCTGATTTTATTCAATTTTTTATATAATCCATTTCTACTGCTGCTGCTGATTAACTCTTTTTTACTTTTGTAGTTGTAGTTTTTTTTTAATCTTTTAATTAGTTAATATGATTATAATATGTTCTTAACGATAATTCAATTTTTCTGTCCCTCTCTTGTCAAAATAGTCAAACAATTTCTTTTTTACAAAAGGAAAATCTTCGATTCCAAGATTATCAGTTTGTCGATGTTGGAAGAGAGGGAAACTTCATTTCTTTTTCCATCCATCAATGATTCAATTAATGAAACGAAACGAAACAAAAATTTTTTTCCAATCATTTTTAATTATCATTATTATTCGTTTGTTTGTCGAATGTCATTCATGTCAATTGAAATTATAACAAGTTTTCTTTTTGTATTTGACAAATGTTTTTGATGAAAGGAAAAATCGAAAATGATAAAGATGATTGAAGGGAAAAATTGATGGAAAATTTCTTTCCACACTTTGGGAAGAAAAAACTTGAGATAAGAAAACCTTTCTTTTTTTGGTTGAAAAACATCATCAATGATAATGTTTTGTGACTAATTTTGGTTTTGGATGTTTTTTCGTTGGTTTGAAGAAAGCGAACGAAAATTTTCCCTTTGTAAATCAGTTCTTTCGTTGTAGTCGATAGTTGTCGGTGTAGTTGTCATCATTTGAATTATGGATTCAGATCCGAACAATAACAGAAAAATCCCGACATTTGTTGTCCATGTTGGTCGATGATGTGAAAATCATTGAACATCATCATCATTGACCAAACAACAACAATTTCAATGAATCAATGGACCTGAATATTAAACAGTTAAAGAAAATTGTTTGTGTGAAATCACAAATTGTTCTGTGTGGTCAATTGTGGTCTATTGATAATGATGATGATGATGATGGGATGTAGTATTTCTCTCTCCCGATTGATCAATAGACAAACAGCAAGAAGAGAAATATGTTTTTGAAAAAAATGTCGAAAATGTTCAAAATTGTGAAATCCAGAGAGGAAAAAAAACTTTTTAGTCAAAATCTTTCTTCTTCGAGAATTGGTGATAGGATTCTTTTGATTTTTGGACGTTTATGTATAATGTCTGTGTATAGTGTGTTTTGTCACATCTGGAAAACCAATTCTATTCGAATTTTTTCTTGGTTGATGGTTTGATGTGATAGAGAATAATGGATATGCCGGCCGAATCTTTTTTTCTGTTTTCTTTGTGTGTGTGAATCTTTGATCACTGAATATTTGATGTCGATGATGTAGATGTCTATGATGATGATGATGATGGCGATGTGAATATTTTATTTTTAAGGGACCCTTATTTTTTTTGCATTCTGATTTCTTTCTTTTCTTTTCTTTATGTAATGTTTGTATCGATTGAATAGAATTTATCTTCTTATTGATCATCAACATCAATATTATCATTTTTTTTTCATGGATCATTGCATTATTCTTTCATAACCAATTTTTTTTTTTGGACAGAAAAAAAAACTTTTGGTTCATATATGAAAAGCAAGTATAGTTTGTTAGGGAGAGAGAGAGAGATAGGATAGCTGTAGTTTATTGATTGATTGATAATAATTATGAATCCTGATCGGATTTTCATTTTCATTTTCATTTTTTCTCATTCCGATCCAATGGATTCATTTTGTTAATCATCATCATCATTGTCAAATTGATTGAAAGAATGAATAACATCAGTAGCAATGATCCGATTTGACAACTTTATTAATTAATTAATTAGTTTTTTCTTTACTAACTAATTAATCTGATTAATTGAACATTATTATTATCATAATTATTATCGACATTATTCCTTTTTTCCATGTGTTTTTCCATTTGAAAATCATTTTAGATTGAAAAAACATATGTGTGTGTGTGTGTGTTTCGTTCAAATCAAGATGTTATTCTTGGCCATTGCCATATTGATAAGAGAATTTTCCTCGTGTTACTGATTTATTCATTCTTGTTTTGTATTTTGGTTTCTTTTTTTAATCAATCAATGTTAAACAGGACATCCATCACGAATAATAACACCACCAAAAGATCAATATGTTATATCGGGTCGTGTAGCAACATTTATTTGTTCGGCTATTGGTACACCACCACCACAAATTGAATGGCGTAAAAATGGTCGTCATCTTACTACACAACGTTATTCTGTTTATTCATTTCCAAATGGATCAGTTTTACGTATTGAACCAGTTAAATTGGTAAGTTTGTTTTGTTTTTCGTTTCTCAAATTTTTCTTAAATAAGATTGCCTTATTCGTTTTCGAATACCGTGGTTAATTTTGCTTTTTTAATGAAAAGAATTTGAATGGAATTTCTTTTTTCAAAAACTTGTTTGAAAATTTTAAACCGGTACAGTTAAAGAGGTAAAAGATGGCTGAAAATTTTGAAAAAAATTTTTCAAACAACAAAAAAAAATCAATCAATTTACAATCAATTATTATTCTGGTTAGTTGATATCGATCCGGTTTATTCTTTTTTATTCTTTTCTTTTTTTCTCATTCAGGGATTGGCAATCGATTTTTTTGTTTTGATAGTCAATAGTTTTTCCTTATAGAGTAGACTTGTAAACTTTTTTTTCATTCAATAAATGAATAGACTCTTCCTACTTCTTCCTATTTTTTTTTCGTTCGGTTTGTTATTGGTCACAATTCTTTATTGGTGTGTTATTGATTATTGATTGTTTGTTTGTTGTTGTTGCCTTATGGCCATCGATTTTAACCAAGAAAACATTATGGTCATTTACTGTTTACATTTGACCCAGGTGTTGGGTTGGTTAGTTCGGTTGTTTGTTTGACCATTTTTTTTTCCTGTTCGAGTTTTATTTTTAGTTACTCTTTTTGTTGTTTTTGGTATTGAAAAATCTTATCTCTCTATATTTTTTCTGGCTTATCAGATATGGTAAAGTCTGTTTTCAATGGCATGTATGGTTAGTTGGTTGTATTTGAGAGAGAGAGAGAGAGAAAAAAAAAGGTTGATGACCACTGTGATTTGAATGAATGAAACATGAATTTTTTTTTCTGCTGATGATGATGATGATCACTTCATATGTCTTCCATATGTTATTTATGGAAATGATGATCATGTTTCATTCATTCATTCAATTTGGTTTTTTGGATCGCATTCGAGACATGGTTAAATTAATTCACAGAACAAAATCTTGCTTGTCAATTTTTATTCAATTCAATAATGATGATGATGATAATGATAATGATGAACATTGTCAATTTGACAATGTAAAAATCAATTATCCTTTTTTTTCATTCAAATCATCATCATCATCGAATAACGAAATTTTCACACTTTTTTTTTGCTTGTCTTCACATTGATTGAAAAACAAACTTTATGATGATGATCATCATCATTAAAACGAATGATGGTGGTTGTTGTAATTCAATTCTTTTTTTTCATTTTGGTTAATTTTGGTTAATTTTGTTTTGAAATTGAAGTAATAAAATTATTATAGTGAAAGGAATCAGAGAATATAATTTGGCTTCGAGCAAATTTTTATTCTGATGTTGATGATGATGGAATTGACCGAATCGAATTGGAATCGGAATTGGATTCTTAAATAAAAACACAGAGAAAGAATTAGGGAATGAATTAGGGTTTGCGTGGTTTGTTTGTTTGTGTGTTTATTCACTTTATGAATGACCATTTCGCCGTTTTCGCCGTTGTCTTCATTCATTCATCCATTTGGAATTTTTACTTTTTTCGGTTTTTCGTTTTTTTTTTGCTTTACATTGCAGATTTTTTTATTTCAAATGGAACAATTTTTTTAGCCAAAAACAAACATAGAGTAAAATTTTTCGTTTTGTTTTAGTTAGTTTTTGTTTGTTTTTATCTAACTAATGGCCATTTTGGTTGTTTTTATTTTTTCCATACTCAATTATTCTCCTTTCTTCCTCCTTCTTATTCTTCTTATTTTCTTCTTGATTGGTCAACAATGATGATCCCGATGATGATCCCTGATGATTGGCATTCTGTTTGTATCAGGCATCAGCAATCATAACCTGTTTTTTGTTTTTGCAATGCCAAAAGAAATGAAATGAATTGAAAACATTTATGAATTACATCTCTATATTTGAATGATTCGAATGATGAATGAATTGAGGGAAATCCAATGATATGATTAAGTTGTTAAAATAATATCTAAATTTATTCGTATTCGAATCGTAACTTTTTTCTTCTTTCTTCTTTCTTTTGATTGGGATAGTCACATTGATTCATTCCTCATCATCATCATAGTCATATCAAATCATATAATAAATCTTGTTGTTGTTGTTGTTGTTGATGTTGATGCTGTCGTTTTCAATTACCCAAAGAACACCTTTTTTATTATTATTATTATTATACACCATACAAATTACATGATGATAATAAAGATGATATCACTGTGTGTGTGTGTGTGTCGTTCATCTTGTAATAATTATTATTACCATCTGGTTAGGATGAATGTAAAAAAGTCTGTGTGTGTGTGTATGTTTGGGTATTGGATTTAGGTTTTTTGTGTAATGTTATAATCATATCAATTGAATGATTGGCGTCATTCTGTATTTTCCGTAGCCAATCATCATCATGATCATCATCTTTGTTTTTGTTTTTTCTCGGAAAGGAGAGAGAGAGAGGGAAAAATTTTTGTTGTTGTATTATGTCGAAGTTATCATTATAATTGTTGTTGTTGTTGTTTTAAAACGTTAAGGGTTGTTGTTTGTATCCATATGTTGTTAGTTTTCGATTAAAGCATATGATGTTGATGATGATCATAAATTATAATCACGAATAATATTTTCTGTTCAATTTGTTATTAGTTAGTTTGTTTGTGTCATTACAAACATTTTGTTATGTTATGTTTATATGTATAGATTATTCATGTCTGTAATTTGTTTATTATGATTTTTAGCTTGTTTCGTTATTGTTTTTACCTTTATTTTTTGTTTATTGTTTTTTTTTAGAATCGAGATAATGCAACATATGAATGTTTAGCCGAAAATGGTATTGGTGAACCGGTTCGTGCAACAGCCATTCTACATGTTTATCCGGGTATGTTTTATTTGCATTTTTCTTCTTCGTTGTTTTTCCTTTGCTTTGCTTTGCTTATTGATTTTTTTTATAATCATTATTTTGAATGAATGAAAATTTCAGAGGAAAAAATACCGGAAGGATTTCCATCATTTACATTACAACCAAATATGCAAGGTGTTGAAAAAGGACATAATGCATTATTACCATGTCGTTCGATTGGTGATCCAGAACCACAAATATATTGGCTACGTGATGCTATACCGGTCGATATGACTAATCCACGTTATTCATTATATCAAGGAGGTAAAATAGTTTTCAATTGTCAATTTTCCTTTATTTTCGTTTGATAATTTATCATTTTCTTTTCTTATCTTTTTTTCTTCAAACAAAAAGCATCATTGAAAATTTTACAAGCTCAAGAAGTAGATGAAGGTAAGTTACATGTTTTTTTTTGTAGCCGGCAGAAGATTCTTCTTGTTGTTGTTGTTCAGAATGGAAATGATTGATCGTCTTTTCAATATTTTTTTCGTTTCGTTTCTCTCGCTTTCTCTATAGGTCCTTATGAATGTGTTGCCGAAAATAAAATCGGTACAGCTTATTCTGAAATGGCTTCACTTCATGTTCGAAGTATGATTTTGAATAGATTCTCGGTGAAAACTTTAAATTAACTTTTCCAATTTTCTTTCCTCTCAAAAGTTCGTGTTGTACCACCATATTTTACAATACCACCAGAAAATATATATGAAATAATGCCACATAAAGATCTTAATTTAACTTGTGTTGCATCTGGTTCACCATTACCTGAAGTAAGATGGCGTAAAGGTAATATTGAAATGAATAAAGATGTTATACCACGTGGTCGAAATGTATTAACATTAACCAATGTAAAAGAATCGGATAATTATACTTGTATTGCAACATCGGAACATGGTTCGATTGAAAAAACAGCACAAGTTATTGTTCGATCATTACCTGGGCCACCAACTAACGTTCAAGCATCAGATGTAACACCAACATCCGTACGTTTAGCATGGAATTATGATTTTGGTTCAGAAGATATTGCATATTTTATTATACAATATAAACCAAAAAATGCTGGACAATTTTCCGAAATCAGTGGTATTACAACATCATTTTATGTAATAAATTCATTAACACCATATACTGAATATGAATTTTATATTATTGCCGTTAATACGATTGGTCGTGGACAACCATCAACATCTATTTCTATTACTACGGGCGAAACAAGTAAGATTTTTATCCCATTTTTTTTTCTTTCATATCATATAATTTATATATCTTAATCTTAACCATGAATATGAAAGAAAACAACATTCTTTATTAACATTTTCTTTCTTCTTGTTTTTTCCCCCGAAAAAAATATTAAATGCTTTCCATAATCTAAACACTCATCTCTTCAGGACTTAACAGTATGCTATATATAAATATTTCTTTCTTTTCTTTATCTATTTTCATATATAATGATATTCATTTTTTGATGATTATTCTGTACAACTGTCTAACTCTTTTTTTTTGCATTTATAATCTTATCTTATTTATTTCTATGTGAATAGAGCTAGGATCATATCCAAGAAATGTACAAGCACGGCCATTATCATCAACAACAATTGTTGTACAATGGGAACCACCCGAAGAACCTAATGGACAAGTAACTGGTTATAAAATTTATTATACATTAAATCCAAATCTTCCAATTAATTTATGGGATGTACAATTGGTTAATAGTAATGAATTAACAACAATATCCGATCTACAAGCACAATCAATTTATTCAATACGTTCACAAGCATTTACAACACGTGGTGCTGGTCCATTATCACCACCAGTACAAGTAAAAACACAACAAGGTGTACCTAGTCAACCATTAAATTTATTAGCATCATCAATATCAGCAACAACCGTACAATTAACATGGAATAAACCAAGTCATACTGGTGAATCAATTATTGGTTATGAAATTTATTGGAATGATACATTCACTAATCAAGAATATAAACGTGCCATTCCAGTTGTTGAAACATATAAACTAACTGATCTTTATCCAGATACATTATATTATATATGGATTGCAGCTAAATCACGTCGTGGTGAAGGTGCTTCAACACCACCAATTCCAGTTAAAACTGATCAATATGGTAAGTTAAAATTTTCAGGATTTTGGTCAATGAATGGTCAAACTTTTAGTTTGTTTTTTATTTTGATTTTGATTTTGTTTTAATTTTTCGTTTATTGTTTTCGTTTTGAATGTCGTTTGTTTTTCGTTTTCCCCTTTTGTTTTTTGGTTTATTGCATGATACACCGTTATATCTTCACTCTGTTTGAAACAAAAAAAAATCAAGTCCCCGATACACCACCAAAAGAAATTCATATTAGAGCAATAAGTTCACATTCATTACGTATTCGTTGGCAACCACCCGAAGATTCTAGTGTACAGCATATTATTTATTATAAAATTCGTTATCGTGAAATTCCCATTGAAGACGATAGCGATGATGATAATGATAATGGTGGTAATGATGAGTATTTCAAAAAACCCGAACCAATTCAATTGGAAAAAATATTCGAAATAAATAATTCGAATCGTGATTCATATCCATATGAATTTATTTTAAATGATTTAAAACATTGGACACAATATCAAGTGGAAATTTTGGCTGGTACAAAAATTGGTGATGGACCAGCATCCGATCCTATTGTTGTTCGTACTGAAGAAGATGGTAAGATTTTTGTTTTTGTTTTTGTTTTTTCAAAGAAAGAAAGAAAGAAAGCTAACAGAACTTTCTTCATTGTCTCATCGATCAAATGGGTATTTTATCCAAAAGAAGAAAAACAAAAATTTCTTGCCTTTTCTTGCATGCCATAATGATTAATTATTTTTTCCTCTGTTTTCGTTTTTCAATTAATTTCAAATTAATGCACTTTGTTCACTGTTCAATTATGTTTGGTTTGGTTGGGGTTAATTGATTTTTTTTCGATTGTGTTTTTAATCTATTTTTTATGTTTTTTGTTTGTTGTTTAGTCCCGGGTGAACCACGTGATGTAAAAGTTTTGGCTATAAATTCATCATCCGTACAAGTTCATTGGTTACATCCAGAAGATTCGGAACATAATGGCCTGATTCGTGGCTATCAAATTCATATACAAGAAATTGATAAAATTGGTGAACCAAATGGTGAACAATTACGTTTTGATGTTGCCGATGGACAAGCACAAGAATTTAATGTTACAACATTACAACCGGATACAGAATATTCCATTCAAGTTGCAGCTGTAACCAGAAAAGGTGATGGAACTCGTAGTCGTTCGGTTAATGTTAAAACTGCTGGTGGTGTTCCAACAAAACCGGAAATATTTATTAGTTTTCTAAAAGATGATCCAAGAATGTCGGTAAAAGTTTATTGGACAAAACCAAATCAAACTTATAGTCAATTATTGGAATATAAACTACGTTATGGACGTGTTGATGATACGGTTCGTGATGAAATAATAATGCCAGCGGCTGAAACATTAAAAATTATTGAAAATTTAGAACGTGGTACACGTTATGAATTTCGATTAAGTGGTCGTAATTCGATTGGTTGGGGACAAGAATCGATTACATATTTGGATACACCGGAAGGTGTACCATCATCACCACCACAAAACATAACTGATCGTCTACAATCACCAACTACTGTTGTTTTTACATGGGATCCACCTGCTTATCAACAACAAAATGGTAAAATTACTGGTTATGGTATACATTTTCATAAATTGATCGATATTATACCAACCGAATATAATACAACTAATCTACGTATGGTATTTAGTTCGTTGGATGAAAATACTGAATATAAATTTAGGTAATTTTCAAACTTTTTTCTGTCAAAAAAGAATGAATAATTCATAATTTTTATCTTATCTTGAACAGAAAAGTCAATTAATTATCATTTTGAACGTGTTTTGAATATTAATTTTTTCCATTTTTTAATTAGGGTTCGTGCTTATACAGCAAAAGGTGCAGGACCTTGGTCAGATATGTTGCAGATAATGACACCTGGAGATGCACCACCAGCACCAACCAGTGTACAAGCATTAGCAACATCCGAAACATCGGTAGAAGTTTGGTGGGAAAATATGCCATTTTTTAATGATATTCTTGGTTATACTGTTTTATATACACAAATTGCTGTTGAAGATTTAGATCTTTGGTTTCGTCGTGAACTACCATTAACATGGTCATCCGAATTAACTGGATTAGAACCGAAAACAATGTATGCAATACGTGTTGCAGCATATACACGGAATGGTTTAGGTCGGTTATCCGAATTGATTACAGTACGTACTGATCCAACTGAAGTACCATTAAATCTTCAATCAACTGAAGTTACTACACATACAATGACATTGAATTGGAAACCACCAAGAAAATTAGATCCTGTTAAATATAAAATAACATTCGGTGCGAACAAAGAATTCTATGATAGTCAAGGTGTACTGCAACGTTTGAAAATTGAACCGAAAACTATTTTCGAATCATCCGATACTACTGAATATAAACTTACAAAATTAATGCCATTCACAACATATCAGGTAAATGTAACAGCCATACCATCGGATGATGGTCAAATTTATCGGCCAGCAGCAAAAATAATTGTAACAACAGCAATGGCTGCACCAAAACCAATGGTCAAACCAGATACAATTGAATCAAAAAATAAACAATTAATAACAGTAATTCTACCACAAGCATCTGAAGAATTTGGTTTAATATCACATTATTATTTGGTTGTTGTACCGAAAGAATTTGCCGATAAAGAACCAGATTTATATACAATCGAAGAATTAAGTTCAACGCCGATAGATAAAGTCGGTCCATATATTGCTGCCAAATGGATGCGTCGTTCAATACCGAATACATTTTCATTAGGTGATGGTCAAAAATATCATGGTTTTATTAATCGTAAATTACAGAAAAATGTTGATTATCGTATTTTTGTTCGTGCGGTTGTTGATACACCACAGAAAAGCCTGTTTACAAGTTCACCATTTTCCGATCTATTAAGTTTGGAAAATAATATGAATTTTATGAATCATGAACCAACACGTGTACATATTACAAGTGCAACATATGATCCAAAAGGTGTACCAATAATGGGTAGAACTGGTGATAAATCTGGTCCAATACTTGTTTTATCAATTGTATTAGCAATAATGGTTGTTGTTATGTCGATTGTAGCATGTATTGTTAAACATCGTAGACAAATTATTAAATCAACTTTGAATGATACATCAATGAAACAATTAATACAAACAATTGAACCACAAGATCATATGATACATCCATCAGATCCAGTTGAATTAAGAAGATTAAATTATCAAACAACAGCAATGCGTGATCATCCTTCAATACCGATAACTGAATTGGAAAATCATATTGAAATGTTGAAAGAAAATGATAATCAAAAATTTTCACAAGAATATGAATCAATTGATCCTGGTCAACAATTTACATGGGAAAATTCAAATTTACCTGTGAATAAACCAAAAAATCGTTATGCTAATGTTATTGCATATGATCATAGTAGGGTTGTATTGCAACCAATACCAGGTGTACCCGGATCAGATTATATTAATGCAAATTATTGCGATGCATATCGTAAACCAAATTCTTATATTGCAACACAAGGTCCATTACCAGAAACATTTGGTGATTTTTGGCGTATGGTTTGGGAACAGAATAGTTTATCAATTGTAATGATGACAAAATTGGAAGAAAGAACAAGAATAAAATGTGATCAATATTGGCCATCAAAAGGTACAGAAAAATATGGTGAAATTGAAGTAACATTAGTAAATTATGAAGAACTAGCCACATATTGTATACGAACATTTACATTAAAACGTGTTGGTACATTTGATCTGGCACGTGAAGTACGACAATTTCAATTTACAGCATGGCCTGATCATGGTGTACCACGGCATCCAACACCATTTTTATTATTTTTACGTCGTGTTAAAACAATGAATCCATCGGATGCTGGTCCATTAATCATACATTGTTCAGCCGGTGTTGGTCGTAGTGGTTGTTATATTGTAATTGATTCAATGTTAGATCGTATAAAATGTGAAGATACTATTGATATTTATGGTCATGTAACATGTTTACGTGCACAACGTAATTATATGGTACAAACAGAAGATCAATATATTTTTATATATGATTCAGTATTAGAAGCTGTTATTGCTGGTAATACTGAAGTAACATCAAGAGATTTATATAAACAATTTCAATATCTAATGCAACTTGTACCGGGTGAAAATTGTACAAATATGGAATTGGAATTTCAGAAAATAGCATCAATGCGTCCAAATAATGATGAAAATAAATTTATTAGTGCAAATCTACAATGTAATAAACATAAAAATCGTTTAATGAATATTCTACCATATGAATCAACAAGAGTATTTTTACAACCAATTCGTGGTGTAGAAGGATCAGATTATATAAATGCAAATTTTATTGATGGTTATAAATATCGTAATGCATATATTGCAACACAAGGACCATTAATTGAAACGGGTGATGATTTTTGGCGTATGATTTGGGAACATAATTCAAATATTATTGTTACATTAACACAAACACAAGAAATGGGAAGGGAAAAATGTCATGAATATTGGCCAAGTGAACGTTCACAAAGATATTCATATTTTGTTGTTGAACCAATTACCGAATATAATATACCACAATATATATTACGGGAATTTAAAATAACCGATGCTCGGGTAAATTAACCTTGATTATCGTAACTTCGATTCATTTTGTTAATCTTTTTTTGTTTTGTTTTGTTGTTTTTGTTTATCTAGGATGGCCAATCTCGTATGATTAGACAATTTCATTATGTTGATTGGCCTGAACAAGGTGTACCAAAATCTGGTGAAGGTTTTATTGAATTTATAACGCAAGTACATAAAACAAAAGAACAATTTGGTCATGAAGGACCTATTACTGTTCATTGCAGGTATGTTTTCTTTTCTTTTCTGATTGTCTTTTGTTATTTCAATTAAATTAAATTGATTTTTGTTTTGTTTTGTTTAGTGCCGGTGTTGGTCGTACAGGTGTATTTATAACATTAAGTATTGTATTGGAACGTCTGCAAAATGAAGATGTTTTAGATTTATTTCAAACTGTTCGTACATTACGAACACAAAGACCGGGTATGGTACAAACTGAAGATCAATATCAATTTTGTTATCGTGCTATACTTGAATATATTAGTACATTTGATATGTCTGCTTAAAGAAAAAGAAAAAGAAAAAGATTTTCAATTTAAAAATTGATGTCTAATATATTCAATGCTCAGGTAATGGTCAACAACAAAAACAACCAAGACAACAACAACAACAGAAAAAATGAATGATAACCACTAGTCACAGATATTTGTTTCCTATTATTATTCTTTCTTCATTTGTAAATTTCTTCGAATAATTTTTTATTATAATCAAAAAAGAAAAACATCAAGATTCTAGTCGAATCCTCATCATTCATCGTTGTATAATTTTTCCATTTTTTCTATTTCTACTTCAACAACCATAATTCAAATTCATTCTTCTTTTCAAAAATTTGCATAATTTTCTCCCGAAAAAACAAACAAACATCCTATGGAAATTTTCATGTATCGAAACCAACACAACCAAAAAAATATTTTGTGCCTCGTTTTTTGTATTGATTGTAGGATTCCTGGGTTTTTATTCTTGATGATGGTGGTAGTCGAATGAATGAATGAATGAACATTTCGGAAATGAAAAGATAATATTTTTTTTTTTGTCATATAAAATATGGATATTTTCGTATATCGTTCTTCGTTTTCATCGTGGCTTCAAGATGGACACAATATATGGATCTCAGATAATAATAATTTACTTTCCCTTATCTCAATTTTAGCTTCAAGCTTTTTTCTTCTTCTAAATTTCATTTCATTGTGTGTGCGTTTTTTGTGTGTGGCAAGAATCTTAGAGAATCATTCATTTTGAACATCTATCAAAAACTATTTCGACAACAACAACAACAACAATATACCTTTTTTTTACTTGTAAAAAGTGATATTAAATATTTTTTAACCCTCGTTATCTTATCTCATCTTATCGATTTTTTTTTATATAAAAAAAAACTTGTACTTATCATCCATCATCATCATTATTGGCATTTATACAACAAAATTTTTCAAATTTTCTTTTTCAAAATTACAATTTTCCAATTTTTTGGTTTGTGTTTACATCATTTTTTGTTTTTCTATTTAATTTATATACACTACATATATGTAATGTAATAATCAATTTTTTTGAACCAAATTTTTTTTCATTCAACCAATATTTTGATTTGATTTGTTTTGATTTGATGTTTTGTAATTTGTAATTTTGTTTTTTTTTTCGGACTTGAATGAATAAAATTTTCATTTAGATAATGATTCTTTTTTATAGCAAATTTTTTTTTTTTTTTGAATCTCCAAATAAAACGATAAACGTTCTAAGATAAGATCGATATATTATCCAAGTAGAAAATATTACTTTTCCAACCATCAAAATTGGGACATCCAACTTGGACATTTTCAAGAAATCATTACAAAACGAAAAACTAAATCAGAAATAAATAAATAAATATTCAGCCCAAAAATTCATTGAATATTTTTCGATCGAAATTAAGTAAGTTTTTTTTTGTTTGTTAATCATTCAATTTATTGTTATAAATTTTTTTTTTCATAGATTTGCCGATTACAAATAACTATGCAGAATCTCATAATAATTATTTGATTAATTAAAATTATTGTTCATCAACACACATCCAACCATGACTAATTTTTTTTTCTGAACTGACTTTTCGGAATTCACGGATTATGTTCGGGTTTGGAATTTTCGAACAAGGAATTCCAATATTGTTGTGCAAGGGATGTTAAGAATGGCTGTCCAAATAGATGTCCAAAAAATCCTGGCTAAATGGTTCTAATCGTATTGATTTCATTTAAAAAATAAAATATAATAAAGAAAAAATTATTTTAATAAAAAAAAATTTTATCAAATTTTTCAGATGTTCATGTTTTTTTCTGGTAATAATATTTATGATTGAAGAAAGATTTGGTCTCTTTGAAACTTTTTTTTTCTTTTCATTTTCGCTAAGCGAAATATGACCATGTGAAGAGTGTCCCCACTGGAGTTATCTCATTTCATTGGTAATATAAATCCAAAAAATAGGATGATTCTTAACATCTTTCATCGATATGTGTTTAAAGGAATTATAATTTTAATATGGAATAAAAAGATTCACATATAAATCATATTTTGTTTCATCCTTCTGAATTTATTTGAAAAAAAATAGAAAAAAAAAGTTTAATCAGTCAAGTTAATCGATTCTGGGTTAATGATGATTAGCATCTTACCGAAGATATCATGAAATATATCTGGAGGAGCAATATTTTGATTCAAGATAACTTTGTCAAGATCAAATGTACATTCGAACGATAGAATTATCTTTTCTCACGTATACATTTTTTGTAGAGTTTTTACTTGTACTGGTGGTGATAATGGACCAGCACCACGTGTTGTAAATGCTTGTGCACGTATTGAATAAATTGATTGTGCTTGCAGATCGGATATTGTTGTTAATTCATTACTATTAACCAATTGTACATATCTCGACAAACACTGCTTCTTTCGAAACCCATAGGTAATCCGAATATTTCGTTTTGTGCTATAGGTTTGTGTCACAAATCAAACTTGCTTTTTTTTGAACCAAAAAAAAAAGGAACAAATGAATTTCGTCCCATTTCACCTTTTTCAAAATTGAGAACAAAAAAAAAATCGTCAATTGAAATTTCAATTCTTAATTTGCCACGGTAATCAATTAATCATTTGATGTTTTGTGTTTTTTCTTTTTGCAATAGCACTGAAAATGAAGATTGATTTATTGTGGACTTATTGTTTCTACTGAAAAAAAAATAATAATTCTGGATGTGAAATTGAATCAATTGTTCAAATGGCCGGTTCACATTTGGATTGGTGAATTTCTTGAAATTGATTTCGTAGATTTTATCGATAACTGACGCAATATCTTTTACGGAGATTTTTCATTAATGCGTCGTTTTTTTAGTACAATTGTTTGGTATCAAAAAAAATTTGAATACGCAAATGAGGGTCACATTGGTTACAAAAAAAAAGCTATAGAACATGTTATTGGTTGTGTTCTATGTTCTTCCGGATGTTTTTTCATTATTTCTGGCTCGTGCATTGATGGATAAATCTATTATTATGAATAAAAATATATACAACAAAACCCCATCACAAGCTCAACATTATATGTACAATATATGATCAATTCGAAATTTCGGATAAACGTTTTTTTCAATAAATTGAATTGGTTGTTTATTTTAACGCGTTCGCTACCAGCGACGCATATTTGCTGGTCGTTTATTTGCTGTAGTTCTATGTGTTTTTCAAAACCTCCGGTAGCGAACGTGTTAAAATTTAAAATTTTTCTTTTTTCGAAAATTCAAAATTCCACGGAATTAGAAATTTAGAAATACTACTACTATAGTTTCATGCTATACAGCAATGTGAATGAAATGCAATATGCGCATGCAAAATCAAGACTTGAAAATTCAAGGGAAATAATAAGGCGCCAGACTGTCTGGCTATTGAATGGAAAATGCAAAAAATGGTCCTTATTATATCGTTTGATATTTTTTCTTTTTTCACATTCATTTTCGAAACGATAGTGCGACAAGTAATAAGTTTTAATTTCTTTTGCTTTCAATTTGTTTCTGATCTTGAAAAAATGGAATTTTTGCAAGAATTCTTAGATAATGCTAAATTCTTTGGCCAAAATGAATCAATTCGACGATTAAAGACATGGATTAAACGACATTTTGAGGATTATTTTGAATTGATCGATTTTTTCGAATTATATCATCCGGATGATTGTTCAAACAATGACGAATTGATCTATTTTGGTGTTCAATTTAAAAATCCTTATCTGGCTGCTCGTGTTGTTGGTAGGTTGATATCTTTTATGATTGATTCTACATTGAAAAGCAAATAGATTTTAATTTCGAAATAATAATTATTATTGAAATAGGCCGAAATGGTACTGTAATCCGTCGAATTCGAGAAATGACCGGAACCGAAATCATTTCTCCGCAATATCATTTGAATGAACGGATGACAAATAATTTTCGTCGCCCATCACAATGTTCAAGACAATCGTTTTTGATCATTTCACGAAATGCCATCCGTATCTTGTATTCAATCATTTTGATCATTACTACCGGAATATATTTTCTACAACGATTTCGAGATTTAATTTCACCAAATCCTGATGAGATTTGTTATCGTTTACCAGTTCGATCGGATTTGGTGCCATCTATTCTTGCCAACCATGCAATGAAAATAATTCTTATCCAATGGTCTACCGATGTAAGGATTGTATCGCCAAAACCTTATTGTAATCCGTGTCAATTTTTCATCATTGGTAGACAGGTTTGTATTTTTTTTCATTTAAAAAAATTGAATAAAATTCATTTTTCATTTTTCATTATAGGAAAATGTTCGAATCGCCATTAATTTGGTGGTTGAACACATCAAATCAATCATTGTATCACCAACCATCATCAATCGTTGTTAACAAAACAAAAAATAGTTGTAATTTGACTTATATATTTATTATAACTACGATTAATAAATAAAAATTACTAATTTTATTACACAATGATGATTATTATAACGAAAAAAAAAAAGAATCCTTGATCAAGGATACTCGACTTTTATATTATCGACTATGTTCTGTTGTGTTCTGCTGTGTACGTCTTGGTTAAAGAATAAAATTGGTCTGTTCTGTTCTTGTTCGTTCGTTCGATGAATGGTAGTGGTGGGTATTGTTGTTGTTGTTAGTGTTGTTTTGTTGCGTTCCATGTGATTCTTTTTTTTCTATATTCGAAAATTGGAAAAAAATTGGAAAATCTAAAAAAGTGAAGTGAAAAAACAATTGTTCACACCCGAAATGATTTGCGTTGAATGAATTCATCCAAGATTCTTGAATTCGAATTGGAATTCTTCGATCATCGTCATTGAATGGAAAAAATGTCTTGCGGTGGTGTTGTAGTTGGTGAAACAAATGAAAATATTTTCGAAATTGCTATCGTAACCAATAATATTAATTTAGCCAAATCAATTATTCATCTGGTGAATGCAAATTCCTATTTTAATCATCGAAAAGAACTACCACTTCATTTAAGTGTTAAAAATGGTAATCTGAATATGGTTAAATTTCTTATTGAAAATGGTGCCGATGTTAATATGATGGATCGTTCATTTATGTATCCATTACATTATGCATGTCAATTTGTTTATCCAAAAATTGCTTCAATATTGATTAGTGCTGGTGCAAATCCAAATATTCATTCAATTCGATCATCAACACCATTATTGTTGGCTATTGAAACTCATTCACTTGGTAAGTGTTTTTTGATTCAGTAAATTTCGTAAATTTTTTCATTTGTTTTAACCCCGCAAAGAACTAGTCAAAATTCTTGTCGAATCTGGTGCCGATATTGAAAAACAAGATCAATCAAATGGAAATACACCATTAAATCAAGCATGTTATAATTATCCATCGAATACTCAAATCGATATTGTTGATTATCTTATAAAATGTGGTGCAAATGTAAATTCGAAAAATCATTCTGGTTTAACACCATTATTAACAGCTATACTTGCTAATTATAATTTAAATGTACGTCTTATTAAACTGTTATTACGTTCGGGTTGTAATCCAAACGAGGCAAATTTGGCCGGTATATCACCATTATTGGCTGCTATTCGTCGATCAAGTGATCATTTTGATGATGGTAATCAAACTGTACAATTATTAATCGATCATGGTTGTAATGTTAATGCACGGGAATTTGAAAATAATCATCATCGTCAACAACCGATTGGTTTATCACCAGGTGGTGATACTGCATTAAACATTTCGATTGATCGTAATCAAGATTCGATTACCGAAAAACTTATTCGTAATGGTGCCGATGTAGGTGTGGAAAATCTACGTGGTGAAACGCCAATATTTTCATTAATACGTGATCGTAAATATGTTCTTGCACGACAAGCACTAGCAACATTACCAATTATTTCAACAAAAGATTTACAACAATTATCACGTTATCTATCCGATGAATATCGTATGAATGAAGATCCGAAAAATTTTCAACAAATCAAACAATTTCTATTTCAACAACCAGGGTCATATTTTCCACGTTTAATGCATCTATGTCGTTGTTCCATTCGAAAATCATTAGGTCGATATTCAGATCGTTCGATAGAATATTTAAAATATCTGCCTGAATCAATACGATCGTATTTAATGTTGAAACAATTGTAAATTCAAATGAATCAACTACCTTGCTGCTGTAAAAAACAATTTTTATTTTGTAATTTTCTCGTATTTGTAATTAATAATAGTAACAATAAAACTTATCCATTTTTCTCTCTCTTTCTGACTATGAAATTATTTCCAACTCAAAGAAACATATAAAGATAAAATAATGCCAATACAATATGTGATATAAGTATAAATATAAGCATAACATATGCAAATTTAAATGAACGTGATGGATCAGAATGTACAACCGGTCCGAATGATATTAGCAAAACTGAACCAGAAAGGAATGCTGCAGAAGCAAAAAATATAAATTGAATTTGACGATTATTAATCAATGCCAGAATGGTAACAGGTATAAATAATGACAGAGAATAACCATAAGCACAAATACATTCAATAAATGTATAAAGTTTTGAACAACGACGCCATTGACAAAATGACCATAATATTAATGGTGCTAAAATAATATATGAAAATGTTATTGTCATTGCCATATTGATACGTTCAAATTCGAATGTTAATGGATGATATTCTTGCTTTATTGGTGTCGGTTTGATTGTTGAATTATGATCCATCATCATAGGATTGATTGTTGAAATGGTTTTCATTGAATTCAAATTCATATGTCGAATAATATCATCACAAATTGAAATAGTAAATGCCAATGTAATTGGTATCCAAAATGGTCCATAAAGATCTGGATTCGAATGTATATAACGATCAATATATGTTCCTTTTTCATTACCTTGTGTCAATGGAACCGGTGACCAAATAATTCGACGAATAAATTGATCAGTTGTAAGATCAAAATAACGGGCATAATAATCAAATTGCCATATAGTTAGTTTTGATTGATTTTCATTGGCCATTTTCGCTCCATCAGGTGATCCCAAATCAATCGGTTGTGTATCATCATTATCGACAAGAAAATCTGTATCACGATTTTTTTGTTGTTCAGTTGAACCGGTTACAATTATAGATGGTTCCAATACAAATGATCTTGTTGCTGCTGGTTGTTGTGTATTTTGAATTTGTCCACTAACATAAAGATTTTCATTACCACTCGGTATAAATTGTAATTGAACTTGATTCAATATTTGATGTCCATCCATTGATTGTGTTGGATGATTATCTGATGTTGATGGTGGTGGATTCAACGGTGGATCAAATGTCGAATCCAAAAATAATATTGCCGAATCGGATGTTTTATTATTCGAATCCATGATTTTGATTTAAAAAAAAAGAAAAAACCAAAAAGCACTTGAAAACTCAGGAAAATAAATTGTTGCCGTCATCAGCTGGATAATCTCAATTTTTTTTTTGGAATTTCTTGGATGCCATCTTTTGGTTTGTTTATGAATCATTACGAAAATTGTGTTTTGATCAAAAGAGTCATATCGGGTGACTTTTTTTCCAGACGGAATTAGAATCCCCTCAACAATATTGTTGTTTGATGAAATTTTCATTTCAAAAAAAATGATGACTTGAATATTTTTTTTATCCCGAGAAACAATGAAACCATCATCATCATCATCTTCGAATTCTGAACAACAACAACATTTACGGCCACCATTATCAAACCGAAAGAAAGGAAAAAAAAATAAAGGATATCGTCATGGACGACCATTTTTCTATCTAAATAATGATGAAAAAGTATGTAATTTTTTTATCAAAAGTTTTGATTAGATTAAAACTGTTGACAAAGACTGTTGTTGACAGGTTATATCATATGAGAGCTTGTCATATTTTCCTATACGATTGTTTTGCTAAATCGGGAATTAATCCAACAATGACTAACAGTGAATTGCAAATGAATAGTAGAATCTCCTAAAAGAGCTTTATAGAGAAAAACATTCGTTTCGAATGACAACAATGATGATGATGATGATGATGAAATGAAACAAGTTGATTCTAGTTACAACAACAGCCGAATAACAAATATGGAATGATAGATTGCTTGGTTTTTTTTATATAATAACAAGTTTTTTGCTTTTGCTTTTGCTTTTGATCGATTCGTAGTTGAGTAAAATAATAAATCCATATTCATGAAAACGATGATGATGATGATAATACAAAAAACAAACAAACAAACAAACAACCGTAGTTTATCATCATTATCATCAGTTTTCTGTCTGCTGTTCAGTTCGCAAAATGTTGATAAAATAATGTTGCTGCTCATCACGTTGTTTTTCCTTTGAAAAAATAATAAACAAAAAAATTGAAATTCAAATAGCCGTTATGTTTTTTGATTGGGAGGTAGTATTTATCGAGTCTCTTCTTTTCCATAATTTTTTCCGATTGATTTTTTAATTGAAATTACGATTTTTCTTTTTGTTTTCTAGAATTTTGATGATTTAGACTTGGATGAGCAACACCGACAACAACAACAACAACAATCAAATGAAAATGAAGAATATAATGCGGATTACGATGATGATTACGAAGATGAAGATAATGATGATGATGTTGTTGAAGAAGAAGAAAAACAAGTTTTAGTTGGTATATGTGCTATGTCAAAAAAATCACAATCAAAACCAATGAAAGAAATTCTATCACGTTTGAATGAATTTGAATATATTCGAACGGTTGTATTTGATGAAACAATCATATTGGATTCACCTGTCAATGAATGGCCAATTGTTGATTGTTTAATATCATTTCATTCAAAAGGTTTTCCATTAAACAAAGCAATCGAATATGCAAATTTACGTGAACCATTTGTTATAAATGATTTACATATGCAATATGATATACAAGATCGACGTAAAGTTTATAAAACAATTAAAGATTCTGGTATTGAATTACCACGTTATGTTGTTTTGGATCGTGATTCTTCCGATCCAAATGAAGGTATTCTAATCGAAAGTGAAGATTCAATCGAAGTTAATGGTATTGTTTTTAATAAACCATTTGTTGAAAAACCTATTTCAGCTGAAGATCATAATATTTATATTTATTATCCATCATCAGCTGGTGGTGGTAGTCAACGTTTATTTCGAAAAATTGGTTCTCGGTCATCGGTTTATTCACAAGAAAGTCAAGTAAGAAAAACTGGTAGCTATATTTATGAAGAATTTATGCCTACCGATGGTACTGATGTTAAAGTTTATACGGTTGGACCAGATTATGCACATGCAGAAGCAAGAAAATCACCAGCATTAGATGGTAAAGTTGAACGTGATAAAGATGGAAAAGAAGTTCGTTATCCGGTTATGTTAAGTAATGTAGAAAAATTAATAGCACGAAAAGTTTGTTTAGCATTTCGGCAAACAGTTTGTGGTTTTGATTTATTACGTGCCAATGGGAAATCCTATGTATGTGATGTGAATGGATTTTCATTCGTAAAAAATTCAATGAAATATTATGATGATGCAGCAAAATTATTGGGCAATATGATTCTACGAATATTAGCACCACAACTACATATACCATGGTCGATACCGTTTCAATTAGATGATCCACCAATAATGCCAACAACATTCGGTAAAATGATGGAACTACGTTGTGTTGTCGGTGTTATACGTCATGGTGATCGTACACCAAAACAAAAAATGAAAATGGAAGTAAAACATCCAAAATTTTTTAAAATATTTGAAAATTATGGTGGTTTTAAAGATAATCAACATCATGTTAAACTAAAACAACCAAAACAATTACAAGAAATATTGGATGTAGCAAGATATTTGCTTAGTGAAATTGATCAAAATCATGATCCTGAAATTGAAGAAAATCGTTTTAAATTAGAACAACTGAAATCTGTTCTAGAAATGTATGGCCACTTTTCCGGTATTAATCGTAAAGTTCAATTAAAATATCAACCAAAAGGACGACCACGTCGTTCAAGTAGTGAAGAAGATCTACCACGTGAACCATCATTACTTTGTATTGTTAAATGGGGTGGTGAATTAACACCAAGAGGTCGTATTCAAGCAGAAGAAATGGGAAAATTGTTTCGTTGTATGTATCCGGGTGGACAAGGTGAATATTCCGGTAATCAAGGTCTTGGTTTTCTCCGATTGCATTCAACATTTCGTCATGATTTAAAAATTTATGCATCAGATGAAGGTCGTGTACAAATGACTGCTGCTGCATTTGCAAAAGGATTACTTGCATTGGAAGGTGAATTAACACCCATACTGGTACAAATGGTTAAAAGTGCAAATACAAATGGTTTATTAGATAATGATTGTGATTCAAGTAAATTTCAAAATATGGTTAAACAAAAAATACATGAACTAATGCAATTGGATCATGAATTTACAGAGGAAGATGAAAAAAAATTGAATCCAATGAAAGCACCATCCATAATGAATGCAATGAATTTTGTAAAAAATCCAGTAAAATCATGTGATCAAATACATAATTTTATTAGAAAATTAAATAATCTGATTAAAGAACGACGAAATGAAAGTCATTTACAAGATGCACATCTTTATTATGGTGAAACATGGGACCTAATGCAACGTCGTTGGTCAAAATTGGAAAAAGATTTTAAATTAAAAAATGGAAAATATGATATAACAAAAATACCGGATATTTATGATTGTATTAAATATGATTTACAACATAATCAACATTTCCTACAATCATCGGATGCACATGATTTTTATACAAATGCAAAAGCAATGGCCGATATTGTTATACCACAAGAATATGGTACAAATGTTTATGAAAAATTAACAATCGGCTTGGGTACTTGTACACCATTATTGAAAAAAATTAAAGCCGACCTGCTGAGTATTATTACCGATGCTGAATCGGTTGATCAAGAAACTGGTGAATCAGTTAATCGTCTGAATCCACAATATTCATATGGTGTATCATCACCTGGTCGTCATGTTCGTACACGTCTTTATTTTACAAGTGAAAGTCATATTCATTCATTATTGAATGTTATACGTTTAGGTTTGTTTGATTGATTTTTGACATTTCCATTGATTTCATTGATTATTGATTTGATTCAATTTAGGTGGACTTTTCGATGAATCCAAAGATGAACAATGGAAACGTGCAATGGATTATATTTCAGTTATTTCGGAATTAAACTATTTAACACAAATTGTTATAATGTTATATGAAGATCAAACAAAAAATCCTCAATCCGATGATCGTTTTCATGTTGAATTACATTTTAGTCCAGGTGTTGTTTGTTGTTTGAATCAGAAAAATCTACCAAAAGGACCAGGATTTCGTACACAAACTGGTTCCAGAAGTACACAAACAAAGGTAAGTGTTAAACATTTCATTTCATTTCATTAACACCATCACCACCACCACCATCAAAATCATCATCATCATCATTATTAACCCTTTAAACACTATAGTTAGTTGCTTAAAATTCCTTATAGAATTGAATCCAAATTTTAAAATTAACTAACTAAAAAAATGTGTCTTGTGATTCCTCCCTCCTCACCACCACCACCACCACCTGTATATCCTTCATCATCGTCGCCGTCTTTGTCACTGTTGTTGTTGTGGTTGATGTCTATGCTTTATTTCGGAACCAAAAATGTATCCTTCCGCGTATATATGTCGTTCCTGTCTGTAAACCACCAATGTTCAATGTTTTAAAAGAAAATTGTATTAAGTTCTTCATTACCAAGTTCGATACAAGAAGAAGATGAATTTTTATATGATGATAATGATGATAATCATGATGATAATGATATCGATCAAATACAGTCAAAAATTGATTCGGTTTTTATTGATGGATCATCAAATGTTATACAGGAACAACAACAACGACTGGAACAGGAACAACAACAACAACGAGCAACGACATGTTCATCATCATGGCCAACGAATGAAATTGCTTTAAAATCCACCACCATTGCCACCACCACCGCAATATGCAGTAGTATTAATCCAACAATCACCGCCACCAATACAACCAATACGATCACAACAACAAATGCAACATTAAATAAATTGAATACCTCGAGCACATCTTCAATAGCAACAACCATAAATAATTATTATCCAAATTCATATCAGATACCATCCATTTCAATTTCAACACAATGCCGAAATAGATTTATGATGAATAATAATAATAAATTTAATAATTTTGCTTCAAACAATCAAGCTGTGAGTGTAAATCCATTTATAAATTCAATTTTTCTGTCGTTTTTTTCGTAGTTTTTTGCTGTTTTGTTTCTTTGCTCTTTTCTTTTTTTCCATTTTTTGTTTCATTTTTCATTCATTTTCGCTTTAATAATTTTTGCTTCAAAATCACTTTTTGGTTATCAATTTGAATATTTGAATTAATTGAAGTTTTATTTATTTTTTTGTTTTATTACAGGTAGATTCACCGGTAATCATTGAAGAACCAGAAAGTCCAGGTGAAAAATCATTGGTAGAGACAACAACAATGAAAACGCAACCAATTCCGATTACTGTTTCGACTTGTTCGATTGATCGTAAAAGTATCTATCTATCTATCCTTATCATCAGACTTTTTATGGATAATTTTTATCCAAAAAAATATTTTTTCTCTCTTTCTTTCAAACAGTTTCAAATAGCAGTGAAGAAACAACAGCCAATCTAATCACTCGAAGTTATTCAATATCGGATACACGTGCACATAGTTTAGAAAATGAAAAATCATCATCAGATCCTAATCCAACTAATCCCAATCATCATCATAATAATCAACGTAAAGAAATGAAAAAATTACCTACATTAGAAAAAGAAAATACAATTGCATTAAGTTGGAATGATGTTTCAGTTGCTGGTGGTGGTGGTTATCGTGAACCAAGACATTCAGCAACAAATTGTAAGTTTGTTTTAACTTTGAACTTTTGAATATTTTCAAATGTTATTTTCGTTTATGAATTTTAGTTCGTAAAGGATATCGAAATTCAATACCAACACAATTGATGCGTTTATATATACCGGAAAATCATCAATTTGGTTCAACATCGACATTATTTTCAACAGCTGTAATCAGTGGTTCATCATCGACACCAAATTTACAGGATACTGTTGTCATCGATACACCGGGTCAACCAACAATTCGACCATTAGAAACATTACATAATGCATTATCATTACGTTATTTAAGCGAATTTTTAGATAAAATGATCACTTCACCTTGGTATCGTTTTCCATGTTCACCATCTAAATCACCAATGCCTGTATTAATGCCTATACCATCAATGGAACAATCAGATTTATTATTAATTTCATTAAAATCAAATGATCAATCAAAATCTGATCAATCAAATTAATCAATCAACACAATCAACAAAACTATCTGAATTTCTATCTGAACACACCAATGTCCTTTTTTCTTTCAAACGAGTGATCAACCATNTGGATAATTTTTATCCAAAAAAATATTTTTTCTCTCTTTCTTTCAAACAGTTTCAAATAGCAGTGAAGAAACAACAGCCAATCTAATCACTAGAAGTTATTCAATATCGGATACACGTGCACATAGTTTGGAGAATGAAAAATCATCATCGGATCCTAATCCTACTAATACCAATCATCATCATAATAATCAACGTAAAGAAATGAAAAAATTACCAACATTAGAAAAAGATAATACAATTGCATTAAGTTGGAATGATGTTTCAGTTGCTGGTGGTGGTAGTGGTGGTGGTTATCGTGAACCAAGACATTCAGCAACAAATTGTAAGTTTGTTTATCTTGGTAAAAAATAGGAATCTTTTCAAATGTTTGTTTCGTTTCTCTGAATCGTAGTTCGTAAAGGATATCGAAATTCAATACCAACACAATTGATGCGACTATATATACCGGAAAATCATCAATTTGGTTCAACATCTACATTATTTTCTACAGCTGTTATCAGCGGTTCATCATCAACACCAAATTTACAGGATACTGTTGTCATTGATACACCTGGCCAGCCAACAATCCGACCATTAGAAACATTACATAATGCATTATCATTACGTTATTTAAGTGAATTTTTAGATAAAATGATCACTTCACCTTGGTATCGTTTTCCTTGTTCACCATCTAAATCACCAATGCCTGTATTAATGCCTATACCATCAATGGAACAATCAGATTTATTATTAATTTCATTCAAATCAAATGATCAATCAAAATCTGATCAATCAAATTAATCAATCAATCAATCACCAATCAAACAGTCAACAAAACTATCTGAATTTCTATCTGAACACGAAATGTCCTTTTTCCCTCAACAAGTGATCAGCCATGAAAATCCTTATGTTTTTCTTTTTTCTTTATAATCCATTTGATTTAAATAATTTCGATCTCGATTCTTTTCAAAAAAAAAAAAAATTATTTATCGTTATTTTCAATAAAGTTTCTTCGTTACTTTCTCAATCCAAAGATGTCAGCACAATCACATAAAAAAAAATATGTGCTCAACAAGTGTGCTTCACTGCATTGCATTATTCATTATCCTTAAAAATTTACAAGGCAGTGAAGTTGATGGTAGCCATCTTTTTGTGTTTTTTTTTTTGTTATGAATGAATTATCGTTTTACGAAGAGAAAAAAAAATGAGATTTCACAGTTATTGTGAGATTTGGTGATGATGATGATGATGATGATTGTTTCATACTGACCGCGCCAGTTTTACAAGCGAAGCTAGCGTAAGCTGAATTTGTTTTTGTTTTTGTCAACAGTGTGTCCATTCTCCTTTCATATTCGTATCCGACTGAATCTCTCTCTCAATTGCATGAGCCATTGTTTGATTATCGTTTTGTTCAATGTTCAATCATTTTGAACCTGTTTATATATCTCAAAATGGCTCCAAAAACTAGATCAACATCGAATAATAATTTTGTTGAAAATCTTAATAATGTAAGTTCTGTATTGAAATAAACTGTTTTTCAACTAACATTGATCTAATATTGATAAATAGAATTCAAAAACTAATCAATCTGATCTCATCAACAATCGAATCGATGATAATGATGATTCGAATTCTGCCGAAAGCGATAACACCACGATTGATACGAATGGCTCAACAAATCAATGCTCGAAATGTTCTTTAATTTTCGAACAAACAGAACAATTATTCAAACATTTAAAATCTGAACATAATATTATACAATGTCAACGTTGTTTGAAAGAATTTTCAAGAAAAACACATCTTAAACGACATTTACGTGATGTTTGTTTTGATAATCAATCGGATAATCAACCGGATAATCAACAACAATCAAATTCGATGAAAAAATTTGATTGTCTTTATTGTAATCAAAAATTTAAACGTCATGATAATCTACAACAACATATAAGAAAAAAACATTCAGAATATGCTGATCGAACGGAAAAAATAAGAAAATGTTGTTGTACAATTTGTGGTAAATATTTTTATACACCAAGTCATCTAATCATACATGAACGAATACATACTGGTGAAAGACCATTTCAATGTTCATATTGTCCGAAATCATTTACAAATAATGGTGCATTACAAAAACATATACGAATTCATACGGGTGAAAAACCATTTGAATGTAATATTTGTGGTTTAAAATTTTCATTAAAAGGTACATTAAGTCGTCATTCAAAAATACATACTGGTATTAGGCCACATAAATGTCAATATTGTGATAAACAATTTATACAGGCTGGTGGTTTAAAAGCACATCTATTTTTTCATACTGGTAAAAATGGTTTTAAATGTGATCAATGTGATCGACAATTTAATCGTAAAGCAAGACTGGATATGCATAAAAAATATGTACATGATAAAATTAAACCATTTGTTTGTCCATCATGTAAAAAAGCATTTACAAGAAAAGAAGATTTAACTAGACATCTGGTTCTTCATACTGGAGTGAAAAATTATCATTGTCTTTATTGTAATAAAAGGTATGTTGAGATTTCGATTGAAATTCACTAATTAATCACTAATTATCATTATCCTTATAGTTTTGCCATCAAAGCATCATTAAATGTTCATATATTGACACATCGTAAAGAAGAACCGATAGTATGTAAAAAATGTAGCCATGCATTTATACGTAAAGATTGTCTTATGCGTCATATTCGTAAAGCACATCGTGATGAATCGGATGATTTGCTCAATCAACATGGTTTTGTTATTATTGATAAAGAACAGGATACGAATCTAAATAAAGAAAATTCACAATTAAATAAAATGAAATATCGTTTGGTACAACGAAAAATCAGTGATGATAAACTTTGTCAAGCTATTCGTGAATTGTTGGCCTATGTTGTTAATCAAGAACTATTACAAGGATATGGATGGCCAAATAAACCAGTTGATTTATTATTAGAATCATTAATTAAACAATGTAATCATGAACCAGTTAAAGCTGAAGATTATAGTTTTTTTGATCGTCTTCGTGAAAATGTTAAACTTTTATTTACGGTTGTTATTGAAGATGAATCATTGAAAGAAACATTAGAATTAAAAACAGTTGATGAAGTTATTGCCGATGTTATACAAGAAGCAAGCGAAGTTCGTGAACCATGAATTATTATTATTATTATTCAAATTATATTCATAATCCAAATGCATTCATTTTATAAATTGTATCCTTTTTTTTGTATTTTTTTTTGCATTTCATAAATTATTTTTTTTTCATTAAAAATTGATATTTTTTTCAAAATATACAAAAATGATTTCCGGGAAGTTTTCCGTTACGAAACAAAATGAAATTAACGAGAAACTTACCACGCTCGTACACATCTGTCCGCATCGGTCAATTCGAATGTTTTTGATGTTATCGAAAATTTTGATCTAGATTTTTAAAATTATGGAAAATAAAATTGTAAATAAAACAATGACCGATGAAGAAAAAGCACAAAAAGCTTTGCTAAAAGCTCAACGTAAAGCGGAATTTGTAAGTTTTTTTTGCTTTGTTTTTTAAACATTGCATCATGGCAGTTCAATTGACAAAAAATTGACTTATTTTTCTTTAATTAGGAAGCAAAATTTAAAAAAGAATTGGAATCAAAGAAAAAAACCGAAATCAATAAATCATCCAAAACAAAAGCAGAATTAAGAGCCGAACGTCGAGCTTTACAAGAAGCACAACGTGCTGTCAAATCTGGAAGTCAACAATCATTGCAAACAAAGCCAACTGATCGTGAAAAATCAAAGCCAATTGTCAATAGATCTGAAAATTCGATGCCAAAAGAACAAACAAAAGTAGAATCATTGGATAAAAATGAGCACAAAAATAAAACGGCTCCCATTCTAACCAAACAAGAATCTATTCTTTCGAATAAAGAACTTCCAATCAGAATTTTTTCACATTTACCAAGAAGAATTTCTGAATTGAATAAAATTTCTATAAAATCAGTACCACCAATCGTCATTAGGATTGGTTATCAGATAAACAAAGATTTAATCGAAGATCCAACTGCTCGTTGTGTAGCAATGTTGATTGCTTTTGAAGAAGTAATCCAACATTATCAACCAGTAAAAGATATTAAACGAGAATTACAACGAATCATTTTTGAAGATTGTAAAATTTTTCTAAACAAATGTCGTCCATTATCGATCAGTATGATAAATGCAATAATGCATTTAAAGATGATTTTTTCACGTATATCATCCAGTGTTGATGATTCAGAATTTCGTTCAAAAGTTTGTAAATCTATTCGAATATTTATTGATGAAGAAATAATGTGTTCACGTGATGCAATATCCTGTGAACATGCAATGAAAATTTTTCCAATCAATTCACAAGAACAAACACAAACAATTTTAACATTAGGTTCATCAACTATAATGCAACAAATATTTTTGAATGCTATCAAACAAAAAGTACAATTTAATGTTATTGTTGTTGATACTAGTCCAAGATTTGATGGCCGACGAATGGTTGAATTTCTTACCAAACATGGTATTAAAACTACTTATGTTCTGATTAATGCTATTCTGTGTGTGATGAAAAATGTTTGTATCCATATTGATTGATTGATTATATTTGAATAATAATTATTATTGATAATTATTGATTGTTTTTCCAGGTAAACAAAGTAATATTAGAAGCACATTCAGTACTTTGTAATGGTTATGTTATGTCAACAGTTGGTTCATCACAAATTGCATTGGTTGCAAAAGCATATAATGTTCCTGTTATTGTTTGTTGTGAAACATATAAATATTCGGATCAAGCATATACTGATTGTTTTATACAGAATGAACTTGGTAAGCTGAAAAAAATAATAACTTTGATAAAATTGATAACTTTTTCACTTTTTATTATCATTTTTTTAAATAATCATTTTAGGCGCCAATTCAATGGAAAGTTTTTTCGATTGTTCATCAAACAATGCCAAAATTTATAATAATAATGATAATAATATTGTTACAAATTTAAATTTTTTAGATCTTTTTTATGATCTTATACCAAGAGAATTTATATCGGCTGTTATAACGGAAAAAGGTTTTCTACCTTGTACATCGGTACCGGCTATACTACGTTTTCGTGAAACTGTTCGATAATGTCGAATAGTAATTATAAAAAAAAGGTTGTGTCTGCCTGATCAACAACAATGAGCTATATGCTCGAATTTTTAAATTTTTAAATTTGAATTATTATTATTTCAATAAATAATAAAAGATTATAAAAAGAATTGATTTGTTTTGATTATAAACAAAAATGATTGTGCATTGTTTGTTGTGTGTTTTGCTTCAAAGCTAAAATTAAGGGAACAATTTTTTAAGCAAACAAACTGTAGTTGTTGAGTTGTATTTTAGAATTAAGTTGTAATTCAATTATGTAGTGTTATAACAATGTGTTCGAGGTCAGCCTTGGCTTTCGAATTATTTAATTTCGAATATTGGAAAGTTCAGTAATCGAACTTCAGAATTGTATTTAAGCTCGATTGAAGTTTAATAAAATTGACTTATTTTTCTGAGAGTAATAATTTTGCTTGTGCGATCGTTCTTACAGTGCTCTACCTAAGACAGTTATAACATAATTATAATTTAATTTAGTTTGACTAAATAAAGCAAGAGTTGTAAAAACCTCTGTTCATGTCTCTATCGTGTATGTATGTACATTTATATGAGAAATGTTGTTCGTAATAAAAATATAACCGCGGTTCTGTGAGAAAATTCAGTTTCGAATGAATTTTCTCGAATTTCGAATATTATTTTATTGTTCCGTTTTTTTTTATGTATTTAAAATAACCATTGATTTTCTGCATTTTATTCATTATATTTCGAATGCCAATAAGTTAATTTTTATTAAATCATTTTAATCGAACGATTTTTTGTTTGTTTGTTTTATCACATTGTTCTTTTGTAGTCGATTTTATGTTGTTCAAATATAGGTTATGGTCCACAGCTTTTAATCGCGATAAATACTTTGGCTAAAGAACATAGCAAGCTTTTGTCTGATTTTATAGATGTCGAAGATAATCGGAATTAAGAAAATATTGAAAAAGATTGAATTTTATACGTCTATAGATTAAAAATCCTGATTGGCTTTTGGTAATAGCCCGAAAGTTAGTTCTAATTCCGTTAAGCTTCCCAAGATCAAATTGGAATTTTCGGGAAGACAAAGAGAGACTGGTTATCGTTTTTGAAAATTTTTTCAAGCATTGCTTTCAAAAAATAGTTTTTCTCATTTTTTCGTTCCTTTTTTTTATATTTAAACAACAACCATGATTTATTGTATTTCTTTTCATTATGATTCGAATGCTGGAAAGTTAATGTTCTATTAAATGTGTAATGGAAACAAACTTAAAACGTTCGATTAAAATGATAAAGAATATTAAAAGACCTTGATACGATTGATGGTTCTTTAAGCATTTATTTTTTTTTAAGCAAAACATAACTTTTATTAACACAAATTTTATTAAATGAAAAAAAAACGTAAAAAAACAATCAAGAAGAATGTTAAATCAATTAGGATTTTTCAGTGGAAAATGTTCCGTTATTGAATTTAATAAATTAAATTTGAAAGAATTATTCTTAATTTTTATCGTTTTTTTCCCATATAAATTCTATTAAATAAGTTTCCAAAATAGGTTTTTTTACGATTATCCTTCCATTTGACACTTTCAAATATTGTTTTATACAGTTTTTGTCTGGATTTCGATATTCGGGATCAATACACAAAATTTAATTTACTTTTGCATGATGAAATCCTTCTATTTCCATCTGTAAAACGTTAGACAATGTGTACCGAGAGGATAAAATTATTATTTTAGTTTTTGTTAACCCTTCAAACTATCTGAATATATTATTCTAATATATTATGCAAAAAATATCTTCGATGTCTTTATTTTCTTGAAAGCTTTGATCATCAACGATTTCTAATATGTCCATTTTCAATAGATCGAACAGCATGTTACCAAGACGGGTAAATGTTTGTGCGGCGGCTGTTGTGATAACCCGAAAGGCATCACACGAAAATGATAAAGATCAAATATCATCAATATTATCTATGGTCAAAAAAAAAATCAAATTTTAAAAAAAAATTAATAAATTAAAAACTTGTTAATGAAACAAACAAAATTTTCAAAAAATTCATTAAAAAATAACCAACCATAGCTTAATGATTTTATGAATTGTAACTTTTTAATAAATGTGTAAAGAAACAAACACAATTTTTAGATTCGATATTAAATTGGTTTATTAAAAAATCGTTGTTATATTACAAACAGCTTTCTCAAAAAACAAATAAAAAATACAATAGAAAGCTGACATTTTAAAATATGAAAAAAGGAATAATGAAGATGAAATATTGAATAATGTTGGTAGTGTGTCTGGTTGATTTTTCCGAATCTCCAAAAGCATAATAGCAAAACAAATATCATCGAAACACGTATCATAAACTGACGTCCATAACCGAATTTAGAAAAACAAAATTCTAAAATACTCAACAACAACAACAACAGTTTAAGTATAGTTCGAATAACCGAACATAGATTCTATTGTTCGTGATTTTGATTATCTGTCGAAGAAAAACGATGAAATTAAATAATATTCCAATTTTCGAATTAAAATTTTTCGAAAATGTATATAAGGATATCCATTTCTATTGTTCTTTATGTGTATACTATAACTAAAATTTAATCTGCTTTTGTTGTTTTTTTTTTAAAGTAATCATTGGAAAAGATAAAGTTCAAACATCGAAATGAATTAAACTTTATTCTGTCTTTATTCTTGAGTGAATTCAATTGTTATTATCTCTCTCGTATTGTTAAACTCGAACTGAATCAAAGCTTGAAGACGTGAATGATGGTGCCATTTTGCGAGCGGTCAAGCCACCAATGTGATCAAATTGAATGTTCTAAACGGGGAGGTAAATTTGATAAAAATCACTGCTGTATCATTCTTTAATACGATAAACATTTTAATAGGTTTTTAACTACCGGCTTAGCCGTGCCCGTAGAGTAGTAGAATGTGCGTTTGGCATAATGGTGGCGAAATTTCGTTGTCTGAATTCAACATTTGCCATGAACACAATTAATTCAGTGAACATAATTAATGGGGAAGATACTAGCTATTCGAGTTTGTAATTAGAGAACATAGCGAATAGACGAGGAGCATAACTTGCCTTCAATTATATTCAGAACATTATAAATATATGAAATTATAAGTTCAATAAAATATAGAGTTTGTTTTTGTATCAAATTGTACGATGTGCTAAATAATTAGCATCAAATTCAAATTCAAATTAATCATCATCATCATCATTATCAATTTTATTTGAATTAAAATGTTTCAATTATTTCTGTTTTTTTGTTTTTGTTTTGTTTATTGTTTGATCTTGATTTGATCCGAACCAATCACGATATCCGTCACCTGTTTAACCGGCCAATTTCAGCGTTTTGAAAGTTAATTTCAAGATTCAACAACCAGTCAGCGAATTGAATTTCCAATGGTTAGGTTGTTTCCCAAATTCATTTTAGCCATTTAAAAATATTGAGAGATCCATAAGAAAACAATTTAAATTCTTTCAAAATGCCTTCCAATTGCATTTTTTAAACCGATTCTTCACGATCAGACGATGACATAAGATTCTTAGTGCGACAAAAATACAGTCCAGAATTGTCGTTATCGTTATAAATATGAAAAATGTCACCTGATCATTCTGAACGATTAGCCTTTGATCTTTGACATATTCCACATAGTTGAAATTTCTGTTTAAAGCCAACAAAGACCAAACTTTTTCGGTAGCAGCCGCGTAAGCATTCTTTGATCAGAAATGGAAGCTCGTATTCGCATCTGTTCCATTGTTCTATTTAGCCCTTTCAATCAAGCCATTCGTTTGATGATGACCAAATGTAGCAAATTCTAGTTCAATATTGTTATCTTTGCAAACTTTTTAAAAAGTTTTGAGAAAAATTGTTCGGAGGACGAAAAATCAGAAAGAAAATGGTAGTATAGCTTTAAAGCGATAGACTTTCATTTTCTTTTTTGTTTTTTCTTCAACTGTTTGTTTTTTATTTGAAAAAAAAATTCGTTTAGAAAAGATAAAAATTCGAAAGATAAAAACAAAATGTATTCGAACACTGATTTTCAACACTAGATTTTTCGTTTGTTTTTCTTTGCCATTGAAATTCGACATTGATTTCGAACAAATTCGAACGAATTATTCGATTTTTCAAAGTTGATTTTGAATAACACGAAAAATTTGTTGATCCCAACGTGTTAATTAATTAATATCATTTTCATGAAAGGGGGGTGGTAAAAACATTTATTAATTTGATCGATTTGATTTTTAAAAAAAAAAATTACGAAAAAAAACAACAAATTAAAACAATGAAAAAAAAAAATATTTACATTCGAAATAAATAAATAATTAAATAAATAACAAGTTGTTAAACTTTTTGTTTTTCAGGCTAATAAAGATCTTGAATCTTGTACATCACTATGACGATAAAATACATAATGTTGTAATAAGAAAAATACATCGAATAAAATTGATATAAATCCAAGACCAAATTTAGTAAAATTATGAAAAATTGTTGCCCAATCATCTATAAACACACAGGATAAGAATTATGATTAAAATTATGATTTAACTTTTTTAGGATAATATTTTCTTACCATAATTATATGCCAATAAAAACATTTGACACATACTCAATGATCCACCGGTAAAATCAAGAAATATATTACCAATACTCCAACCAATAGTTGATTTACGACGATAATTATACCATGCTTGTGGTATATATTTAATGATTGTAATAACTAATTTTACATATGAAAATATATACAGATAATCTAACATATTCAGCCAACTAGTTGATGCCACAATAATGGCTAATACTAAATAACCAATCCAAACGATGCCTAAAAATATTCGAGCAAACCACGAAACGGTTTGTTCACCACGCTATAATCAAAAAAATAATGTTAAAATTTAGCATCAATAATTGAAATAAATAACACTTACGTCATACAAAAAACATTGAATGATGCAAATCAATGTAGCAAAAGCAGCATGAAATCCAAAGAAAACATCATTCAATTGTACCGGAATTTGACTACGAGGATTAACTTTTTCATATTCTTTTTGTACAGAATCGATAGCATATAATGAAAAATTAAACATTGTATAGGAAATAAAACCGGTAATATTTAGGCCAACAAAATCGAAATTCAATCCAACAACACTTTTTCGTTTATAATTATCCCATATTTGTGGATAAAAAGATATTGACCAAGCAACAAAATAAATCCAACCAATAATGGCACTTATAACCAGGATTGTATCTGAAACACCAATATTTACAGTGACATAGGCTTTCCAAGCGCTAAATAAATCGATTTATTAGATTAAAAGAAATTGATTATCATTTTTTTCAAATTACTTACTCTACTGTCAAATTAGATGTATTCGATATCCATTTAGCATGTGCTACTAATTGTGTTTTTCCTTGTTTCAATGTTTTTATAGTGATAATTTTTGTAGAATTTTCACCATCTTTAAATATATAATCATATTCGGATAATTCTAAAATATTACAATTATTTTCAGTTGAATTCCAATTATAATCTTTTGTTTCTTCATCTTCACATGAAAATCTTGTTAATAATTGTTTTGTATCATTTCCTGATAATTGTGGACTTTAAGGGTAAAAAACATGGATTAGCAAAATTATCAATAAAAAACCAGGATTTAAAACTTACTCAAGTATCAAATCAAATGTATTATTATGATTGATTAATGTTTCAATTGAATTGGTTGATGTATAAAGACGATAATCAAAATCATTATTATTTTCGGTAGATATTTCATTCAATGATAATATAATTTTCGGTGGATTTGTTGATTTATCACAAACAATCAATGTATGTATTGTTGTTGGCATTTGTAATGTTAAAATTACCAAAACAATGTTGAATAAATGTTCCATGTTTGTTTGTTTTCTTTTTGGTGATCAAATTTTAAAATCTAAAAACATCCAAAAATAAGAAAAAAAAATTAATAAAAATCATCATCATCAGCGTTTGAAAATGAAATGAAATGGGTCCAACATCCGTTGGATTTTTTTTTTAAATGGCAAAACACCGACTCTCTCCCACTCTCACTCGATCAATCGATATCGATACAAGTTGATTTTTGATATCGAATTTATGGAAAAAAACTCCCAACATATTTTGTTTTTGGTAATAAAACAAGCAAGCAAACAAATTAATTTAATTAACAATGAGAAATACGAAACAACAATAAAACAAAACACTTAGAGGAAAAAAAATTTTCCAACAAAACAACAACAGCAATACTATAGTATTGATCTAAATTCATTTCCTTTGGTTTTTTGATTGTCGATAAAATGAAACAAGGAATGTTTTTCTCTTCTAAGTGCTTCTAATATGTTAAAATATTTTCGAAAAAACAAATAATAATGGCCTTAATTAATTAGACAGGTTAATGATCTTTTTTTTTAATTAGGAATTTTTCAAATTCCTTTCTAGCAGAGAAATTGAAGGCAAACATTCAAAAAATAAGTAAAAACTTACATAAATCGTTTACAAAAATTTTTTTTCAAATCAAAATCAAATAATCGATGTTTAAAAGTGATCAAAAACATAAAAAATTTAATGTTTTTTTATTACAAATACAAACCATAATGTGTAAAATCACATTACAAGTCATTATATAACCACTAAAAAAACGGATAATCGATAATCTTAATCAATCAATCAATCAATCAATCAATCGGATTTTTGTACCCTTATGATCATCATTATCCCTCAAAGCATATTATTCTCAAGATTAAGGATATTGATTGATTCCTTTTTCTAATTATGGATTATCATCATTATCTTAGAAAAGTGGGTTCATTTTTTTGAAAAGGATCAACCAAATACAATCCAGGTGGTTAAGTAAATTAAAAAAACTGGTGTAAATTGCAACACCAGTTTAATTACTTAACCACCTGGATCTAAAAGAAAAAAATAACTATTGAATTATGGCAAACTTACTTACTTAATTTTTTTAATGGATAAATGAAAATAATTGATTGCTTTGCAAATCAACAAGTGACAACGACAAGACAACAAGTAATATCCATATTATTTTTTTGGATTTACTGATTATTTTATACATACACACACACACACACACACAAATAATAATAACAATATCCGTACTGTGTGTTCCAAACTTGAACAGGATTTTGACAAACAAACAAACAAACCAAAAGAAAAGAGAGAACTTGACCTCACCTCTTTCTCTCGATCAAAAAACACGTATTTGGCAAGTGTGTGTTAACACACAGAGAAACAAAATAATAATTATCCGAAGCAAAACAAAAAATAACGAACCTTTTTTCTATCCGACGATTATCAAACTAATGGAGAAAAAAAACGAATAAGAACAACGACGACGACGATTATTTGATGATTTGATGATGTGAAAAAAAATGGTGATTTTCAATCCTTTAAAGGCAATTTTTATGAAAAGAAAAATCGTCTAACCAATGAAATAAATATGAATATTATTGATAATTGATTGATATTATAAATTATCTTTAGTTGTATTGAACATAATATTTAATAATAAAAAATGATCATCAAATGGAGAGAAAAATAATAATGGTGGTCCGGGGTTATTTAATTCAAAAGGTTTAAAGTTTAATTTGATTTGAAGAAAATCTTTCATTGAAAACAAAAAAATGTAAACTACAACTAATAATGAAAAATTTTTCCATGAAAATTTCCATTTTATATAAACACATACCGGTAATGAAATTTAAAAAATTTTTAGAATTTCAAGGAACTTGAAATCAGTAAAATCAGTATTAAAAAAGAAAATATTTGTCTTTCCTCCATTGTTTTTCGTTACATGCACACACATACAAATATTACCATCATAGCAATTTTTTCTCTTTTTCTGATTAGGCACATTGATTGATAAGATTATAATTAATATACAGTGGTTGTTGTTCGGCCATATTTCAGGCACACACGTACACATGCATCAAATCAAAGAAATAATAATAAAAATGTATATCTTCTTGGCACAAATGTAGATAATTCATTTCATTTCAATATTGATCAATGATGGATATGTGTGTGACAGACATTCATATCAAATGGGTGGTGTGTGGTAACGACATTCGAATCAATTCATCATCATCATAATCAATGCATATTGCTGTTGTCATCCAGTGATATTTGTGTATTTGGAACATTTATGAACCCTATCTATGTTATTGTAGGATTAATTTTTTCCAGGCATTTTAAAAATTGATAACATTTAAATAAAATAAAATTAGAAAGGCATATTGTAATAAAAAATGAGCCTAAAATGTGTGCAAATGCAAACATATGCATGGATATTTTTGGGTTTGCATATTTATAATTATAAATAATGTGTGCGCTCATTAACAGTAACGTTACATAAATCGATCGATAAAGAGCAAAAAAAAAAAATCATATTTTTTTGGTACATACCGTTATTTTATCGCGATCCTGGAAAATTTATCCAAAGAAAAGGATTTTTATTATCGGCGAAAGATTTTTATCAAATTAAACAACACACAAATACACATGCCAATTATTTGGATTTCAATAGGATGATTTTCGGTTGTTGAAATCCTAATTTGAATGAATCCTGAATGTGATTAGTTTTTCTCTAAAGAAAGGAATGATAATGATGATATCATATAGAAAAAATATACCTTATCATTAATTGAAATCATTATAATTATTGATGATTGCAAAATATACATACCAAAATTCAATCATCATTATTATAATTAGATTGCGGATTCAGAGATACTGAAATCATTTTATTTTATGGCAATTTTTTAATTGTTGTTGCTTTGTTTTTTTGAAAAAATGACATTATCTGATTGCAATCATACCTGATTATAATCGGATTATTAACGGATTATATACGTGTGACACCTGTTGATTATTAATTAGCACCACATTAAAATTTTCAAAACAAAATGTGAAATTGAATTTTCAAACAAAAAAAAATCTTGTTTCAAAATAAACAAAGAGAGCTAAATATATTTGGAAAATCCATTGTTGTTCGTGAAGAAGAATCGAATCCATGGATTCGAATGGAATACTAAATAATCGATTGTATCGATTGTATATCCGAATTATTATTATTATGATTGTTTTGGCCATGGCAAAAATCGGCGATTTTTTAAAAATTTTTTTTAAATTAAATTAAATTTTTTTTAACAATTAATTAAACAATATGAATCCAACGAATACAAATAGAGTGCGATCATCATGTTCAAAATGTGGATATCGTAAGTTCACCATTATTCATTGATTATGTTTGATTGTTTAAGTTTAATAATTTGTGGTGCATTTCTTGCAGCCGGACATTTTGCCTATCAATGTCGTAATTTTTTTCGTGTAAATCCAACTGAAGATATTGTTTTGGATGTTAGTTCAACAAGTTCATTAGATTCGGATGAAGGTGATAATTTAAAACCATTTGCTACTGGTGATAGCAATAGGTTTGATCCGTTTAAAAAATCAAAATTAAAATCAAAAAAACTTCGTAAAAAGCTTAAAAAGAAGAATAAATCCAAACATAAATCAAAACGTTTCAATGATGATGATGATGATGATGATGATGATGACGATGATTATAGTGAAAAGAAATCGAAAAAATTAAAACGTCTTAAGGAAAAGCGAAAAAAATCTAAAAAGTTTGTATAAATTTTTTTTTCGAAAATCTTGTTTTTTAAAAAATTGCTTTAATTTTTTCCCAAAAATTTAGATTAAAAAAGAAATCAACAAAACATCGTAAATATTCGAATGATGATAGTACATCATCATCGGAAAATAGTGATGATTCGGATTCATCATCATCATTAACTGGTCATGGACGTAAACGTTTAAAATCGAAAAAAACCAAACCAAAAGATAAAAGTCCTAATCGAGAACGTGAAAAAGAACGATATTCAACGGCACCATCATCAGCAGCGGCATTAATTGCTGAAACAAATAATGAATTTGCAGCGAAAACAAAACCAAAAATTAAATCTATTGCAAATTTACCGAATAAATATTCAAATTCTAATCCATCTGATAATGATGATAATGAAGATGATGATGATGAACATCAAAGAAAACATGATAAACGAAGTAAAAGAAGTGGTAGTAGTAGTAGTAGAACACGTGATTATCATCGAAAATATTCACCGGATGAAAATCGTAGCCGACGTTATCGACGATCATCATCATCATCATCATCATCGACAAAAAGTCGTCGTAAAGATTATGAACAACGTAGAAGATCAAGATCAAATTCTACTGGTCATCATCATCAACGAATGCGTTCACGAATACAACATGATGATTTCATGTTTTAGGAAATTATTATTCTGTGAAATGATTGCATCTTTTTTCATTATTATTTTTAAAAGCAAATTTGTTTTTATATTAGTTGATCATTTGATTTACGACGAAAACAAAAACAACAATTTTTTTTCCAAAAACATTTTCACATTCGAAACATATTAAAACAAACAGACAAACATTTGTATGATATCATAACATATCATTATTATTATTTAAAAAAAATTCTCAAAATTATGAATTGAATTGATTGATTGATTGAAAAAAAAGAAATTTTGATTGAAAAATTTCAAAAAAAAATAACCTTGATTTTCAATTTCGAACATTATCTATCTCTACCGCTTGACAGGATGGATGGAAATAGCCAAAAAAGATTCGAATGTGTGTAAATATGATGATGATGATCGACATTGATCTTGAAATTTATCAAATCAAAAATTTTATCAAATCAAATCAAATCAATCAATCAAATAACAATTTCGCGGGAATGGCATGTTGTCGAAAAGAAAAATGTAGAAGTAAAGATTGGTCTATAGACCAAGAATGATGATCTTTAATTATTCAATTATTGCAATCATTATATGAATTTATTATCATCATAATCATCGTCGTCATCGTCATCATCGAATTGGTTGTATCGACACTTTTTTACCCAGATTTCAATGAAAAAATAAACGATTTTTTCTGTTTTATCATCAACATTTTCATATTAATATCGTCATATAATAAACAAGCCATGTAAGCAGATCAAATATTACATATTTTTTGTGTTTGTCGGCCGAAAACAACAACAACAACAACGAAATAATCGATGGAAATCGATTATTGAAAGCATAACAAATCTCGAAGATAAAAATGAACATCGAATTGCAGATTGTCAAACAATCGTAATCGATTGATTGTCAAAACAACAACAACACTTAATTCCAAATGATCAGGGTCATTTGGGATTGTGAAAAATTGAATACAGTTTGAATCATCATCAACGATCGATCAATCATCATCACACATACACATTCCCGATCAATCAATCAATCAAACGATCGATATTTATCTTTGCGATATTAAAATAAGTCTTCTTTCTACAAATCTTGCTCTCGCGCTAAAACATTCAAATCATCATCACCACGATATTGATTCACATGATGATGATGATCATCATCACTACTGCCAATTATAGCTAATCAAAAATTTTTTTTATCGATCATTCGATTGATTAGCAAATTTGTGTAAAATCCCAAAACCGAAAAAAAACAAACAAAACAAAACATATCAACATATTGATATAAGGTGGGTGTACATTCTTCTATTCATTTATTTATTTCCATTGATAAAAAAAAAATCTTTGAAAATTTTTTTTTCTATTTTTGGTTTTTTTTTTCATTGAATAAACATTCAAACAAAAAAAGCTATTAATTCAGGAAAGAAAGAAATTCAAACCAATCATCGTGATCATCATCAGTTTCTTGCCCAAAAGAATTAATTGATTTGAAACCTGTTGCATCGTCTTGTTTTCTTTCTTTCGAAAGAAAACACACACACACCAAGCACAAGCACACACATTCCTTTCAAAAATATGAATTTTTGATTGAATTTCAGCCATTTTTAATCGATTCATTAGATTCGTGTAATCTTCATCTTCATCATCATCACCATCTTTTTCTTCTTCTTCATCTGAATGATCATCAATCATTAATTATGATGTTTGTTTTTTCTACGTTTTGCAACAACAACCAAAAAAAGAAAGAAGAAAGAAGAAATTCAATAAAAATGATCATTCTTTTTTGTTTGGCTGTTTTTTCAACATTTGAAATGTTTATTTTATACTGAAAATACTTCGACATCACTCAATCGCGCATCACTAAATCATATCAAATTTTTGTTTTCTGATTGAATAAAAACAACAAGAAAAGAAAAGAATTCTAATGACAATCAATCAATGATGATGATGATGATGGCCAAACAAAACAACAATATCATCATTATCAATAATAATAATTTTTATCATCATCATCGCCAACAACAACATCATCATCATCATTGTCATCGTAATAATCATCATCAAATTAATCAATTTACAATTAAAAATCTATTCATTTACAGTTTAATAATTATAGTATTGAATTTGTTTATTATAAATATAAATGCAACAAAATTTAAATTATGTCATCAATCACCAAGATTACGTTTTTATGATATTGCATCACATTTAGCTGAACAAACACAATTGAATAATACAACAACAACATCATCATCGTCATCATCATCAACATCACAATCGTTACCGAATCCAAAATATTTTCGTTCATTATTTTCAAATCAGGATAATATTACAAATGATAATGATAATAAACATCATCATGTTACTGTAATAGCATTATCAAGTTTACATGATGAACGTGCCAATACTGATGCATGGATTAATAATTTAGAACATATTTATAATAATCTTGTTGAACAAAAATCATTTCATAATATTCGGTTAATATTGATTAATTTAAAAGATTCATATAATCCTATTTGGGTAAATCGTATACGTAAAAAAGTATCATTTGAAGTTTATCAAGAATTACCATCATCACCTATAAGTAATCTACTTGATGGTCATAGTGGTGATGTTTATATTTTTGATAGGTTTGTTTTTGAAAAAAACAAAACTTTTTTTTCCTAAAATTGAAATGAAAATTCTTTTTTTGTTTTTTGTTTGAACTATAGATGTAATCTATTGGCATATTATATAAGATTTCCATTAAGTTTTATCGATCGTAAAGATCCATTTTTTCAGGCAACAATATTGGCTGCTCATACTGATTCACCTTGTAAGGAAAAATGTGTTAATCCAAATTTATCACCAAACAACATTACCGATAATCAAAATGAAACATTGGCTGTTACTGAAATATCATCATCATCATCAACAACAACTTTGACACCTGTTGTTGATAATGTTGATTCGATCGAAAATAATCAAACGGATACTTCAACAAATGAATTAAACGAATTAAATGTATTTTCACAGATGGGTCAAGTATTGAAAATTTTTTACAATCGTTATACAATGAATTTTGAACCAGAAATTGAATCATCAAGTGGTGATAGTAGTAGTACAACAGCAATGCCAAATATAACAACCAATCTAATTGATACATTGAATCGAACATTAGAAACATATGGTTTACAAAAATCACAACAAAATATATCGATTGATGATTCAACAATCAAATCGAAAAATGTAACAACAAAAACTGGAAATGGTGAATTACGATCAACATTATCACAACCACCAAAATTTAAAAATGGTTCAAAATTATCAGAAGTTTGTCAACAAACAAATTGTACTGAATGGTCAACTGAACGATTATTAGCTGCAAGATTATGTTGTTTAAGTATTACAACTGAAGATGATGATGAACCAATGGTTAATGTAAATGCAACTGTTTTTATACCATCAAATGGTGGTTTTGGTTGTAAACTATATCCACGAACAACATGTTCAATGATTAAACCTGTATTACGTTGTTGTACACGTAAATTAGTTAATCAATATTTTACATATGCAATACAATTACGTGAAAGACAACGACAACAATTTGGACCTGGACAACGATCAGTTAGAAGTAATTCAAATAATGAAATGATTATTATGAAAAAATTAATTCCAATAACAATCAATTCTCGACCAACAAAATAATAATCCACATTATCATCATCAATATGCTACACTTTCATCATAAACAAATTCATACGAAGAACAAGAAAAAAAAATTAAAAAAAAACATTTTATATTTTAGAAATTTGAAAAAAAACTTTTTATTTATTTTGGTTAGGATAAGAAAGAAGACCAGAAACCAGGAAATGGATGGATTCAATCGCGAAAACACAGCATATATTCAAATGATTATGACATTAATCAAATATTAGTTTAGTGGTAAAATTGTATAACAATAAAAACAATTTATCAACTTATTGGGAAGGGGGAATAACAAAAGGAAATCAGCTCAAATAGTGTTTGGTTGGTTAGGTTAGGTTAGTCGGTTGGTTTGAAATTCCAAAAATATTTCGCTAATTTTTTTTTGTAATTTCATCACATCGATCGTAAGGCAGCCAAACGTTTAGATAATTCATCTTCTTTTGTTGTTTCTTTTGTAGAGGATAATGTTGATGTTGCTACACTTGGTAATTCTAAATTCAATTCTAAACCAGCTTCATCGGCAATCTGTTTCATAAGATTATCGGTTTGTGCTTCAGGTGACATTGTACCCATTGCATTACTAATAGTACTTTCCATTGTATTTGTTTGTACATCTAAATCTTCAAATTGTTTTTCAAATTTATCCATTATTTGTGAAATTTTTTCCAAATTCATTGATTTCATTGCCGAATCCATAGCTTTGGTTACACCGCCAATTGATTGTGCGATTGATTTGGTTGCTACTGCTGTTTGTACACGGCTAGCTACAGCATCAACACGGCTTGCCATTCGTAAAAAATTCAAAGCTTGATTTTTTTCCCGTATAGCATTTTCAGCATAAATTCTTGCACCTTCCGTATTACCATTTTGTATTGCTTTTTTACATTTTAATTTTTGTACACGTTCTTGTTTTTCAGCACGTTTCGAATGACGTTCCAATTCTTTGGCCGCAAATTTTAGATTAAATAAATGTTTATCCATATTTTGTGGTGGTGAATCAAGTATGTTACCAATTTTGGATGCGAGGATTCAATAATCTTCAACAACAAATCGAAATTTGATGAAAACGAAGCGAACGTAAATCTATCGTTGCGATCAAAACAAACTCATATTTCTCTCTTTCTCTCACACACACCCAATGACATTACAGCTGACATATACACCAAACGGTAATCACGAGCACCATCTAGTATCGAAGAAAAAATTTCATAATTTTTCAAAAATCATTTCCAAAAAAAAACCAAAGGAATCAAAGGTGTGTCGGATTTTGTTTTTCAAACATTTTTTATGGCAACGATTCACGAAACTTTTCAGAGAATTTCTCCTTTGAAAAGACAAAAACAAAGCAAAATTTTAATGGATTATTCAGGCTTAACTGCAACGCTGGCTGACATTAATGAACATTGGAAAAAAACTTTCAAATTTTTTTGTTTTGTTTTCGGTCGTAAATTTTTTTTTTGTTTTCGATCCAATACCGGAACCATTCTATAGAATCTACATGGAGAAGGGGAGAAAAAAGTCATTTTTTTCTGTTTTTTTTTATTCATCAAATTCATTTTAAAATTTATTATTGGAAAAAAATTGTCAAACCAAACAAACAAGAAAAAAATTGCATTTTTTTCAAAATGTTGAATAAACTAATGAAGAATTCTCTCTTTTCTGATAATTATTACACTTGTAATATAGTAAATGTGTGTTTGGCATATCTTTTTTTTACATTGAAATTTTCAATGATTGTCAAGAAATAACATAAAGCAAATCTTATGAGGAAAAATTGGAATGAATGAATTTTTGGATTTTTGTTGCTTTTTGGGTGTCCAATGTAACCAATTTATTTTGTTGTAATCATGGCACCATTAGAAAATATTTCTATTTTTCACTATATCGAGACTATTTCGAACCATTATTATTAAATGTTCCATTAACTTGCGCTACCGTTTTAAGAAGATTATCCACTGTAAATGCTGATGATGATGATGATGATGACGTTGATGCTGCTGTCGTCATTGGATTTTTATTCATCAATTGTGGCAACAATGTTGATGATGATTGTGATATTATGCTTGAACGATTTCGATTAAAAATATCAACATTTGAAAATAAATTTCTTGCATATTGAAATTGTTGTGCAGCTTGTATCGATTGTGATTGTGGATCATTTGTTGTAGCAAATAAATGATGACAAGCAGCTGCCATTATTTTCATTGCTGCCGATGATGTTGATGTTGGTGGTGACAAAAGTTGCTGCGTTTGTTGTTGTCCTAATTCATCTGGAGATGTTGTTGCAATATAATCAATTTCAGGTGATGATCCATTACTACTATTACTACTATTGCGAATACTTTGATCCAAATTCAAATCTAAATGATTATTATTCTGATGATGATGATTACGATGATGATGATTATTTAAATGAAATTGATTTTTAAATAATTCTTGATTATGATATGATTGTGATAATAAATGTTGATGATGATGTTGTTGTTGTTGTTGTAATGTTATGAGATCAAAATTCGATAATAAAGGATTTAAATTATCATTTGATAATGTTTGATTATTTGGTTTGAAAATTGTTGATGATGATAATGATTGATTTGTTTGTATCGGTACCATACGTTCTAAACGCCATTTAGTTTGTTCCAATTGATCTAAATATGTTTGTAGATAAAAATTTAATGATGATGTCGATGCTGTTGTTGTTGATGATGATGATGAATACTGTTGATTATCTGCTGATTTTTGTAAAATCAGAATATTCCGAGAAGAAAAATCAAATTTTTAATCAAATATAAAATACAAACGAAAACAAAAAAAAAACAAACCTTTTGTCGATTTATCATTAATATAAATTTTTAATAATGATTTTACAATTTGCATTTGATTCATTACAATTTTTAATAAATCCGAATGTGTTTGTATAAAACCGGCAAATGTATTATAATTATAATTTTGTTGTTGTTGTTGCGATTGCGATTGTTGCGGTTGTTGTTGTTGATCATTACAAATCGATGAATTGTGTTTTATTGTTGATGAATTCATTTCGATCGATGTTGGTGATGATAATAATAATGTTCGATCATGGTTATTATTATTATTTTGATGATTCAATTGAATTGGTGATCGATTCGATGATGGACAAAGATTATTATTATGATTATGATGATGATGATCATTAATAATTATTTCATGATTTTTTGATTCATTAAATAATGAATCATTTTGATTTGTTTTCGTTGTTGTTGATGATAATGATCGTATTGATGTTATTTGATTATTATTATTATTTGAATTCTTATATGAACTAGATGATGATGATGATGTGGATGATGATGAGGATGATGATGATGATTGTGATGAATGATTTATTATTGGCGGTGATAATATTGTTGATCGTCGTATTATATCGATATCAGTTCGATCCGTATAATTCGGTAATAATAATAATGATGATGATGATGGTGTTGCGGTATTTGCGGTTGTTGTTGCGGTTGCTGTCGTAATCAGATTGATTCCATTATTGTTATCGATACTTGATTCACGTAATCGATTTTGTTGTTGTTGTTGTTGTTGTCGTAAATTTAACACTGCATTGAGATCCAATTCATCAGGTTCTGTGTTTTTTTGGATACAAAATATTTTGGATACAAATTTTTTAACACACAAAAAAAATCATCAAAATTGATACAAAAATATTTGCTACATACAAAAGAAATCATCAATATGATAAATGTTTTTTTTTTGTTTGGAAAATCCACAAAAAACATTTACCATTATTGATGATTCATTTGGAAAAAAAGATACATTTAGGAAGAGAGGGAAATGACAGGTATAATGACAGAATTACAATTGTTTTTTCAAACCTTCAAGTTCACCAGGATTGTATGATGGTGAACGTAATCGTTCTTCTTGTGTTTGTTGTTGCCTTCTTAAGGCGACCTTTATTTTTTTTATAATTGTTTTGAATGGATTTTTAATTGTTTTTTGGATCCAAAGATGAAAAATTTGCAGATAAAATTAGAGAGAAAAAAAAGTATCAAATTAATATCAATGGATATTGTAACGAAGCCATTGTATATTATTTTTTTAAATTGTATCCAAAAAAATGGATACATTTTCATCATTATTGTTTTAATAATGATACAAAAGAATTTTGAAACAAAAAAAAATTTCATACCTGTGCAGCCATAATACGTTGTCTTTCGGCAATCAATTTACATTTTGTACAATTACAATTCTATCAATCAATCAATCAATCAATCAATCATATTGATTTTTTGCTTGTTTCAAAAAAACATAAACAAATCTAAATATAACACATACCTTATAACGACAATAACGTTTATGTCCTTTTAATTTAGAAACAACACCATGATTACGACATCTTGCACATTTTGGTTGTCTTGAACGATGATGATGATCTTTATGTTGTTGTTGTTGTTGTTGTTGAATAATGTTTATGTCCATTGTGATGATTTGAAAATGATGATGATTATTCGTTTTTTTAAGGTGCAGAAGAAAAGAAAAAACACTGAAATCGTTTCGAGTTTGGATGATATATCTATCAAAAAATCTTGATCAGTATTTCACTGATCTAGAATCTAAAAAAGATACAAAAAAAATAAAATGAAAAATACTGTGTGATGAAAGGGTTAAAATTATTGAAAAATTCGCACAGAAAAAAACAGGTATTTACAACAAGATCAAAAACCGAATTCATCCATCCGAAATGATTCAAATAAATTAACTCTTTTTTTTTCCTAATAAGGTTGTCGAACATTAGCAACGACAAAAAAACATTGTACACACATCACACAGTGTTAAAAAAAATGTCGCCAAAAAAAAAAACATCAAGCACCGATGTGCGATCATATCAGTGATTGATACATTTGTGCATTTGATACACTCTTCTTCTAAATAACCAACGAAAAAAAACCACCATTAGCCAAAATGATAATGATTATGAAAAGCCTGAAGCAATTTGATTTTTTTTTTTGAAATTTGATTTTTTTTTGAAAGAAGAAAAAATAAAACTAGTTATCAATTTTGTTCGTTTGTTTTGGATACATTGTGTTTATCCCAAGAAGAAAAAAGTATTCATATTTTTTTTCAATTGCCAAAAAAAAGAGTTGAAATAAAAAATATTTAAATTGATTGACAAGATTCATTGACATCATCGCCATCAACATATCAGAATTATCGCCATCATCATCAACAACAACATCAAGTATATCAGAATCATTTCATATTGATAATTATCATTGCAAAGACATTATAAAGTTCAAAAATATAATTTCTGAAAAACATCATCAATGCGTCGGCCATTATCTGCGCCTTACTGATAACTCTTTGATATTTTTTTTTAAGTTCATTTTTTTTCTATCATCATCATCATCATTAAGCAGACCATCAGATTATATCAACAACGATCATAGTCAGAAAAAAAGATGTATCAATTTTTTTTTTTTGAGAAAAAAAGAAGACCTGTCTGGAGATTGATAATCATAACCGTCTTGGTGATAATTCTTTTTGATTATTTGTACATATTTATCATTGATCAAATAATAATGATCATCATCATCATCATCACTGTCGTCAAGGATGGTAAAAATTGTAGCAAATTTACAGATTTAGTGCACAGACAGACCAGGTTAACCCCTTTGAAACTATTCTTCTTTCTTTTTTTTTACGTTTAATGTAAACACAGACATACAGTGTGTTTAAGGACAGAAAAAAAAATCAGGTCATAACCTTAGTCTGGTCTTGTATGATGATTATGGTTGGAAGAAAAAATAAATGATTATTATGGATATAAACTTGCCTTTTTTCTCGAAAAAAAAATTGATTTAAACACACAAAAAGATGAGAAAATGTTTTTTTTTTTGTTTCTCTAGGGTTGATGTATGAAAATGTATCGAGAAATCAATAAGTTTTGCTACATTTTTTTGTTTCTTCTTATAAAGTTGGATACAAAGTGTCAATTGTCATCATCATTGGATACATTCAAATCTCACGTTCTGTAAATGATGGAAAAAAACACAAAATTTTTATCATATCAAAAGAAAATATATATGATATGATAAGCCACAATTGATGATGATATCAATATTGTATCATTATCATCATTTACATAAAGATGAATGAACGACAAATGTTAAATAAGAAAAACAAAAAAGCCAAAGTCAAAAAAGAAAAGAAAAAAAATGATACGTACTGAAATTGGATTTCGACAGAATATATCGACATCAGGGAAATTCAAACAAACGGATCATTTCAAAAAAATATTAACAAAATTTTTGTTTCGATACAAATGATAAGATTGAAAAATCTATTTTCAAATTTTCAAATTTGAAAATTTGTACTGAGAATAAGAAAAAAAACGAAACATATTTAGGGGGTTTGTCTATTCTGTAGAAAAATATCTTTCTCTCTCTCTCTCCCGCTCTATATATTATGAACATCAAAATGGCTACAACAACAACAATATATTCGCTGTTTTGGTTTGTTTTTCGATTGTTACGCCTTCAAATGGGCAGAGTTCTTCAAACAACAAAAAAACGATTTTTTTCAATGATAGATTTTAGATAATAACATAAAAATGACATGCCTACTTAAAAAAAAAAAAAAAAAAATATTTGTTGCTTTTGTGAAAAAAAATTGGCTACAAAAATTGAATCCAACGAGATGTAGCCAATCGATGATTAGATTATTTTCCAAATGGTTTTTTTCATCAAAATTTGAAATTAGGTAAATCTATGGAAATTGTCAGTCAGTCAGTTAAGTCAATTTTGACTATAGTCAAACAAAATAAAATTATCCATGGTATTTTTTATGGATAAAAAAATAGGATTTCTATTTGAACAACAACAACAACAACAACGAGAGAATATGCAAAAATCATTCATTTGTTCAATGTTATTTGCATGAATTTCATCAAGTTTTTTTTCTGTAAAACATGACATGTGTTCACACATATAATTTATGTGAATTTATTTCAAAAAAAAAAGTTGAAAATATGTTTGATTTGGTCTCTAGGATAGAAAAAAAAGACAATTTTCATTTTGAAAAAAAAATGGAACGCCCAAGCTTGTAGCAAAAACAAAAACAAAAAAAAAATGTATCGGAATTCAAGGACGTCGAACACAGAACAAAACGAAAAATTCTAACCATCATCATTTGGATGGAAACAAATTTTGTTATCAATTTTGTTTTCCCCCTCTCGATGATGCTAATAATTAATAGAAAAAAAACAATGGCCAAAAAAAGATGTTTTTTTTAACAGAAAATTTAAAAAAAAAATATTAGTAGCGAAAATTTTCGATACATTCAACAAAACATCCAACACAAACGGAATGGAAAAAAAATATGATTAGTAATAAAATTTTATCCTCTTTTCTCAAACACACACACTATCGATACATCCATACAGCAACAGAAAACATCATCACACAAACAAACGGACAGGACAAAAGATCGTAAATTATAATTTTTTTGTGGTTTCCTTTTATTTCAAACTTTTTTTGTTTTACTGGTTATATGATTTGCCTGAAAATCATTATCGAACATGTTTGGATGTTTGGATGTTTGGATGCTTGGATGTTGGTTGTGTTTGGCAAACAAAAAAAAAGATGCATAGAAAATTAAAATGATGATAATAACGACGAACAAATCATCATCATCAATGAACAAGACTGATACAGTAGCAAAAGTAAAAGAAAAAAAAGGCAAATTGATGTTGATGTTTCTTCTATTCATCATCCGATTGATATATCTACCATCGGGGTTATTCTTGTTGTTGCTATTTTCTCTGTTCATAAACATCATTCGTTCATAATAAATATCGAATGATGATTTGCATGAATGATTATAATTGCTACATCAATTTTTCTTTGGGGATGCATCTTTGAAAAAAAATTTGAAATGAATATAATAATAATAATAATAGCAAACATCTAGTCAAAATTCAAATTCTCTCTCTCTCTCTCTCTCTCTCTCTCTCTCTCTCTCTCCTTCAATCACTGAATCTTTAACACATCTTTTGTTTGCAAAGATTTTTAAAGTTTTCAAATGCACGCAAAAAAATGCCTTATTATTATTATTATTGAAACGAATGGGGAAAACAACAATCAACAACAATGACATGGCTTGATTCTTCTTTTTCGTTATTTTATAAACCAAAATTGCTCGTAATAATAA